>NKZI01001981.1:0-34752 GCA_002370645.1 Metschnikowia sp. 00-154.1 | reverse complement strand
AGGCTCAGGATCGAACATGGCCTTGAGTGAGTGCGGAATCGGTTTGGGACCAAGGGTTTTTGCCCTTATTGTTTGGTCAAGATATCTGGTTTTGTGACCTCTGATTCCGGGGCCACTTCTGAAACTGGTAACAGTAAGAGACTTGAAGGTGTTTTGTCTCACTTCCAGAGGGCAAAGCTCGGGGATTTTCCTCTCAATCTCAGCTATGACCTTGTCACCATGGTCCGAGACAGTGAGTGTCAGCTCAGGTAATGGGAATGACTCTGAGACATTCCTTGAAATCCCTTTGACTGTTTTGAAGTCACTTGTCTATGCTGGCTTGAGTGTACTGATATTGTAGACTCTGGCATTAGAAAATTTGACATGCTTCTTTGGAAGTCGCTTTGGAGGCAGCAAGTTTGGAATCTGAGAGGCATCCAACTTGGTACATGACTCCAAAGGTTTTTTAGGACGAGCAAGAGCGACTTGCTTTGAACGCCTGTTCTCAAAGGCTTTCAGGTGGTCGAGCTCCTTGTTGAGCTTCACACGAAACTTTGAAATCTCTTGCTTTTCTTTGTAGTGAGCCCGTGAAATGGCCACAAACTGAGCGGGAGTCATGTCCCCGTAGGGATTAATGGAAGGATCATTCCAGTTAATCAAGTCCTCGCTAACCCGTTTGAAACCCACTCTCAATGCAAACACTCTGAACTTGCAAAAAGCGCGACTCGCGGAAATACGGCGCACTTTCTGGTTCTCAACAGGACACTCACGGAAATTGCACACCGGCGTTCTTTGGATATAGCATGCATTGTGCTTTTTCCAGAGTCGGATTTTGTCAAGTAAGTGGCTCCATTTTTTAGTTGCTTGAAAGTGGGCCGCGTGCTTATTTTGTTGCCTCTTGAGGTTTTTGGGTACCGGGACCGGAGTCGCGTTTTCGCACCCAATTCTAGGTGTAGCAGGCATTTCCTTGTTGAACAAGGCAATGCCCTTTGGCAGTAATAAGCCCTGGAGTTTTTCCTTGAAAGTAGTTTTTGGATTTTGTATGGCCAAAGAGGATTTCATAGTGTTTTGGTGTCCCTGATATGTTGTTGCCCCACTTAAAGTGTCAAATATCAAAGTTTCGGGAGACTCAGAGGCAGACACCACATCGGAATCCCATATATTGAGACGATTCTTGACAGAGCTAAACTCACTGTCTCTAGTAGTAGCTCCGTCAGTTGTAGAGGGTCTCATGTTTTCTTTGAAGTGAGGGCCTCTCTTTCCACTTTTTGTGGTTGCGAAAGCTGGTTGGTGTTGTCTCATGGAGAACACGGTTGGAATTAATTTCGAAGTTTGAAGTAATCGAAACTAATTCAAGGGGATTGGAATTTTTTTTCAGGTCTCGAAGCATCAAAAGGCAAAGCGTTCTTTGTTTGATGATGGAGGCGGAGATAAGAAAGTTGGTGGTACAAGAGAGCAGTTTACATTAAACCGCGAGAATAAGCACATAGCTCAACACAGGCACAAACCGAGGTACAGGTACATTCGCCAAACTTGACAGTGCCTCTTGTGCAGTTTTACAACCTAGATTCCTATTTTTCATAAATTTGGTTTGATAATTGAATTCTATATTTCATTACAAAGACCACAAGACAGGAATTGCGATCTCAATCTATGACTCTGGATCTTGAGCCATAATTCATACAGAACAAATACCTTCGAAAATTTTTTTGATGAAGCTCTTTCCTTTGACTTATACTTTAAATCGTGTTAAACTCTTGTGATGTCGGACGTAGATCTGTGGATTCATTAAAAACTGCTTTATATACCTTCTACATACTGAACTCTACACTATACTACATTTCGTGGCGCATAGTGAAAAGGGTACGAGAACATTTATCGCTAGAGAGTGAGTTCACTCATGCTACCAAACTTTGCTTGCATCTAGAGGCCTAATTTTTTAGTTACCACGAGGTGTCTCCTAATCTGTGCCTCATGCACACTGACAAGCATTGAAATCCTTCCTAGTATTTTTGTAGAAAAGCCCGATATTATATCTTGTGTGCTAAGTACTTTTGTTTTATTAATGTATCATAGATCCTAGAACATTTAATTTATTGAATGAATTTAGACAGCCTTTTAAAGTAAAAAAAACCTAAAAAAATAACTTTCGGTTGCGGCCATATCAAGTGGAAAATACTGTTTCCCGTTCAATTAACGTTAGTCAAGCCACTTAGGGCTTAGGGCCATAGTGAGTAATGCAGTGGGAGATCATGTATGAAATTGTGGTGCTGCAATCTTTTTTTGATTCAAGAATTTACTAATTTGTATTAATTATGATACTGATTATTTGTATTAATTATGATACTGATTATTTGTATTAATTATTTGTATGAAACTCTACGTACTGCCAACAAAGCGCTCGCAAACTCTTCCTTATCATCCAAAGTGGTGATACAATATTTCTTTAACTCAAGTGGATTTCCAGATCTTCGCCGACCAGTGTTTAGCGAATGCGATCTGATCAATAATCTTGCCATCTTTTGGCACCTCGAGATCTGAAGCAAATGACTTCACCGGAAGAATTAGAATGTCCGACACTAACTTGGGCGTGTCCAATCCACGAAGATCCTTCCACGTGACTGACTGGTAGATGGATGACTTGATGTAGTCGTTCAAGTATGTGAAAATAGTATCAGTCCAAATTCCTGAGCCCGTCCATCTGGAGATCTGGAGCTGCCTCTGGTTTGGTGACCCGGCCAATGATAAGCTTTCTCCACTGTTCAAGTCCTTCTTCATCTTCAAAGTTGTTTCTGTAATTTGGGCAATGATTTCCCTTAAAATTGGATGGCCCGGTTTGCTCTGGATAATAAATTGGCCGAATTCCAATCTGCGGTGGCTCTCTGCTTTCCAGTTGGCCGACAGAGAATCAGTTCCCACTGATATGATCAAGCCCAATTCCGTGGGCGACACGTTTTCGGGAATCCAGTTGGGCACCGGTTGTAAAGGCATGGTATCCACATCGGCGTATACTCCTCCACGTGCGAATAAGATGAGGTACCTGAAAAAGTCCATTTTCAAAATCACCTCGGGCAAGCTCTCATAGGCCTCAATGACTTCCGGTACGTAACTATACAAGTTCTTAACGGTAGCGTAACTTGTGTCATCGTTGAAGAGCTCATGAACAAAGCCCGGATTTTTCACTGCCCACTGGGCCTGGCCCTCTTTGTATTGGGCATCAAACGCCCCATCGTTTAATCCATGTTTCCACGATTGCCAGATGTATCCTGGGAACTTTGCTCTGGGGTCGTATGCAGTCATGTACACCAACTTTTCTCTAATAGACATAGTGGCAGGAGGCACTTTCATGGACCGGAGCTGCTCCAACAAGAGCTCGTTTTGCCTTTCCAAATTGGATAACCTCTGCTCCGTGGACTTGTAGAACTTGGAGTTCATCTTATCCAAACGTTTCAAAAACTCTTCCTGTTTCTTGTCGTTTTCCGTGAATATCAGCAGGAAAATCCCGTTGAAGTTGTCCTTTGCCAAGGCATCTTTGCTCCTGGAGGTAGAGTATTTGGTTAGCAACACCAAAACTAAAAGCACCACCACGGTAATGACGATGGGTCTTCGGCGACTCGCAAGATTGGCGGTCTTCATGATAACGAACTAAGTCGGGTGGATCAAATTCTGTCTATCAACTGCAGATCCACGGTCCTCAAAACGCCAGGATGTTATGCTTTCAATGCTGTGTCTTTAGGGAGTTCACTCTCTCCGTGATATCGCTCTTAAATTTGGCTGTAATAATATGAGAAGTATTTATAGTGTATTTATGAAGATAACAATGCCAACGAAAAAAACGCGAAGTGCTCGGGATGCACCAACGATCTAAAATGCGACTGAAGGATCGCACCGTTTTTTATTTTCGCGATTACCCTCTATTGGGGAGCCAGAGGGGTTTATATATTACAATTTGCAACCACGCATTTCTGAAACACTCGAGAAAAGTCTTGCGTTGCGCGATTTGCGCTTCCTTGTTTATTTTCTTGTAGATTCTCGGGAGGGGTACTGGCTGCAGGGGGGGAAGGGTATAAATAAAGCCTATTCCTCTATAGATTTGAGTATCGGAATTTTCTAGATACGCATTTTAGCTTTACAACATCTCACTACACACGGCACTCGAAATTCCTAGCCCGGCCACAAAATTTGGTATTAATTTTGGAGGTTAAAATCATAGGGTTGTTATATTATAGGGTTCTTAAACCTGGAGCCTTGTTGAATGTGCAGTCTGCTATTTTGAAGTTAAGTTCTGTGTTGATTCTAGGTACTGTGTTGGCAATGAGTGCAATTATGAAGTTGAGTGCTCTAGTGTGTAGTCATCAGTACCCAATCTACGCTTTGCTCTACTTGATTAGTTTGTTATTCCTATGATTTTGATTCAGTTCTATTGGACTGGAGTGTGTTCCTGCATGTGCGGCGCTGTGCGTTTACTGATGGTTCAGCTCATCCTCTAGGCTCTATACTCCAGAAATGTCCGAATTATACGGTGGTGCCATCACTTGCGAACTCCCTGAGACTATAATCGATGTCTCTCAAATGAGAGAAGTGCCCGATACTCAGGAGGTTTTCCTTATTGAAAAGCCCAAGGAGCTTGACCAGTCCATCATCTTCGACTTATTGGAATACGTCAAAGGAGATAATCTTGCCGAGATTTTGGCTGTTCATCTCGATGATATCCTTGAAAGCCCAGCCATCTTTTTGGCACCGTTAGAATCTGGAGTCAACTCGAACATTGACTGTGAGATGCATTTCTTTTTAGTGAAGCCGGCACTCACGCAAAGGGAAAGCTCCGATATCAAGTTGTTCATGTACATTGCATTGCTTCGGGTCAAAAAGAGTGACACTGATATTGTTGTGACCATGAACGTACCATGTGATTATGGATCACTTGATCAAGAAAAGTTCTTGGCTGAGGCCCAGGATGTGTTGCGGACACCAGGCTCCGTGTTGGGAGAAGCATATCGTGTTATTAAAACGGCATCTACTTCAATGAACATCGAGAATTGGGGCCTCTTTGCATGATTTTGGTGAATTTTTACCTTTAACAACCCATATTAGATTCTTTCCCGAGCCCATCTGAATTCATTTCCAAACCTATTTGAAGAAACTCTACCATATCTTGTCATGCGCTTTTACATGGTCATATCAGCTGTGATTAATAAAGAAGAAGTCGAAGTGGAATTGTGCCAAACTTTAGGAATTCAGGCCCACCATGCCTTCCTGTCCATTTCTTTTTTGAATGGCCATGAAAAATCCATCTCATTAAACAGATCTACATGGCTTGATATACTTCTCTAATCTAAAAAAAAATCATTTACGAGACCTAGCATGGTGGTTCGGTTAGGTGGCTTGGCTGTGTGTGGTAGCAGTTGGTGTACGGGTTTTTTGCATGATATTTCCGCGTAACTGCGCAGACAACACACCAAAGCGCTGTTCATAATCACTATGTCCTTGGAGAAAAAAATCCTTAACTTCCTCAAGGGCCCTAAAAAGGGCGAGGCATATGAACTAAGGAGCGGTCTCGTGTCTCAATACAAGCATGAGCGCAAAGATGCCATTCAGCGGGTCATCCAGGCCATGACTGTGGGCAAGGACGTTTCAGCACTCTTCCCCGACGTCTTGAAGAACATTGCCACACACGATTTGGAGCAGAAGAAACTTGTTTATCTCTACATGATGAACTATGCCAAAACTAACCCCGAGTTATGTATCTTGGCCGTCAATACTTTTGTGCAAGATACCGAGGACGTCAATCCGCTAGTTCGTGCTTTGGCTATTCGGACCATGGGCTGCATTCGTGTGGACAAGATGGTGGATTACATGGAGGTGCCCTTGAAACGGACAATTCAGGACGACAATCCTTATGTAAGAAAGACTGCGGCCATCTGTGTGGCCAAGTTGTTTGACTTGAACTCTGAGATGTGCATAGAATTTGGCTTTTTGGATATTTTGAAAAAAATGATCCACGACCCCAACCCTATGGTCGTTGCTAATGCCCTTAATGCACTTTATGAGATCAAGGATATGAATAACGATCGCAACTTAGAGGTCTTGGTAATTGACTCAGACCTTGTGAAGGTTTTGTTGGCGTGCTTGAACGAGTGCACGGAATGGGGTAGGATTACAATTTTGTCGTGTTTAGCGGATTTTCTGACGTCTAATTCCGATGAGGCCTTGCACATTATCGAAAGGTGTATTCCACAGCTCCAGCATGTGAATCCATCCGTGGTGTTGGCGTCGATCAAAGTGGTGATCCACCACGTGGAGGCCTTACCCAATCAGGCCACTAGAACATCATTCTTGCGCAAGCTCTCTGCTCCAATGGTGTCGTTGGTGCTGTCATCAATTCCCGAGGCTCAGTTTGTGGGGCTCAAGAATATTCGCATAATCTTGGAAAAATACCCCGAGGTATTGTCGAAAGAGCTCCGTGTCTTCTTCATCAAGTACTCGGACCCGTTGTACTTGAAGTTGGAGAAGTTGGAGATCATTATCCGCTTGGCATGCGATGCAAACAGCTCGTTGTTGTTCAGTGAACTCAAGGAATATGCCATGGAGATCGAGCCCATGTTGGTGACAAAGTCCGTGCAGGCGATCGGAGCTGTGGCCATCAAGCTCTCTAATTCTGTGATACAAGCCGTCAACTTGCTCATTATGCTAATGGAGCAAAGAGGTGGAGATTTGATCATCAACGAGTCCGTGGCCATCCTCACGCAGATCTTAAGACGGTACCCCCGCAAAAACGACTTGATCACATTGATTGTTCCGGTGATCTCTAATTATATTGACCAGTTGACAGAAACAGCATCTCTTTCAGGCTACGTGTACTTGCTTGGTGAGTACCCAAAGTATTTCACGGGTCTCCAGGCTAAGGTGCAGGAACTTGTGGACAGTTTCTTGGAGGCAGAGCCTTCTTTGCAGTTGAATATTCTAACGGCTGTTGTTAAAATTAGCTTGGTGTTCAAAGATACGTATGCACACGCATTACAGGCGGTGCTAGAGAAGTCGACTAAAGAGTGTGAAAATGCCGATGTCAGAGACAAGGCGTTTGTCTACTGGCGGTTGTTGTCGTCGTCGTCGACTGAGGCCCAAGATGCCATCATCGGCACACATCTCCCACCGATCAAGACCATCATTCCTTCTTTCAACCCTGTGGTTTTGGAAGCATTGATCTCGGAGATGGCCACGCTCTCGTCGGTGTATCACAAACCTGCATCCACGTTCATTGATCCGGACTCGTACAAGAAGGTGCAGTCCAAGAGCTCGGCAAAAAAGGCAACCGGCAACATCAACGACTTGGCCAACATGGCAAAGCACGAGATGATCAACAACGTCAAGAACGAAAACTTGCTCAATTTCGATGACGACTCAGACTCAGAGCAGTTCAAGGCGGGCTCTGCATTGGACGAATTGAACGATCTTTTCGCCGTACCTGCACCCAGTCCAGCTAACCAAGCACAGTCTTCGACAAACGACATTATGAGCTTGTTTGACCCTAAACCGTCAACAACAACGTCTGTGGAAACCAGTCTTGGAAACATGAAGGTGAGCGATAAGCCTCTGAACGATCTTTTGGATTTGATTTAATATTCCCAGGTACTAAATGGTGTTAGATTAAGGTGTTAGATTAGAGGTATCAGATTAGACGATCAGAATAAAGATCAAACTAATATGTACTAGACCACAGTTAGCGGATTAACAAGTGCTATATCACCATCAGACTTACCTGGTACCACATCATTGATGGCCGCTTTCAATGTGTAAGCTTAAACTATGAATTGGTATTTTGTACCTCTCTATGTTGCATCCCCCGTACTTATCTCTGGTACTTATCTCTTGGTGCTTATCTCTTGGTGCTTATCTCTTAATAAATATCTCTTAATAAATATCTCTTAATAAATATCTCTTGGTGCTTATCTCTTAATAAATATCTCTTGATAAATATCTCTGCGAATATCTCTTACTCTTGAAATTCACGATGTATTGGACTTGATATTGAAATTTCGAGGAGATTTTCAGAGAATCAACTCCTGCAAGATCCTAATTTCGTGATGAAGGTTCCCCAGTTGTTCTTTAAAGTCCATGAGAAGTCTTGCTTGGGGCTTCATGAAACAGTCCAGGTAAAAATTTGGGAAACATATTCAAACCACTCGGTGAGACTCACAGTTCAAGGCCTTATTTTCAAAATACTGATTTTGAAAGTTCTTCCCTCTTCGATGTTCGTCTTTTTATCGATTGCATGGTCAAAAACAACCTTGACTTGTCACTGGGGCTTGAAACCATTGACTAGACCTCTGTCCCTATTTCTATCTCCATATTTTGACTGATGTCTTTTTTTTATTTAAATCCTGATGACACTTTTTCTGATTTGGTATCTCTACTCGTGTAGTTACGATAGAGTATAGCATTGGCATAACAGTATTAGAGATGGTGTACAGCGTGGTTGAGAAGTAGAAGGTTATAAAGATGTAGTGATGGTACTTTTATAGATTATTTATACTCATAAAATCGTATCCATAGCTGATATAGTAACTTAATAGACTCTAAAATATCCTGGTCAATTAATCTACTCCTGGTATCTTGGTCTCTCGATTGATATCTCTTCTCTTCTCTTCTCTTCCCTTGACATCTCACTAATATCGTATACTAGGAGTTTGAGAGAAGCTCCCGTAGTTCCCTTAGTTTTTTTTCCTTCTCATCAGCTTCTACCAGCTTCTCCGGGGTTTCAGACTCCACTGCACAATCGGCCACCAACCCCCGGATCTTCTCCTTTATTTCCCCCACTACGCGGTCCATGGTATCAATTTCCGCCTTCTTCTCTTCGATTTGCGTCTCCAATAGCATAATCAAACTCTCCCGTGTTTGGTGTGGCCGGTAAGTGTTCAAAAGATGGTTCATGTTGATGAGTATCAACTTCAAATGCTCAATTTTTACGTGAAATTTGGCCGGTTCCACGGACATCGTGGCCACAAGCTCCAAGAAATTCAAAAGAAGTGAGTCCAAAAGCTTGTGGAGCTCTTCGATTTTGGCTTTAGACGTGATAGTTTCGTCCTCATCTGCATATAGCTGCCTCCACCCCAGCTCTTTGAGCGAGGGTAGTTTGTTTTCTAGCGACCATACACTGCCGTATCCTCGATACTGGTCGGTCAGGGGGATTTGTGGCGGTACTTGAAACCGTAGTTCGGCGAATTCCAGCTGTTCTAGCTGAGGAAGTTGGGAGTAGTCTTGCTGAGTAGGTCTGGAGTCCCCTTCATCTTTTTCGATGCTATTTTCCCCGGAATTTTCCGCCTGTTTTTTGAGTTCCTGGAATCGTTCAATATTTTGGCCTGTAAAGTACTTATAATAGGGCGGTGGCGGCGGATATAGCGATGAAATTAAGTCTTCTGCCATGGTGAAGTGTGGTAGTGTGAGCCAGTACACGTCAAGTTCACTACTATATGTTTTGGTCACGTGCTGTTGGTCACGTGATATATACCACCACTAGTGTCTATTTAGTTCTGTTCCGAGTTCTCAGTGCGGAAGTTATGGGCATTATGTTAGCAATAGCACGCGACTTGTCGTGGTGAAGATTCACTCTTCATTCAGATTCCCCAATCATAAATTGGGTACATCTGAGGGACGATGTTTTCTAACCACAAAATTTATAGTTTATTTCGGAGGTTCTGGTGTTTACTACACTAACACAGTTTTAATCTTTACAGTATTATGGACTAAAAAAAGGGTAAGTCTGAAAACAGTTTCTCAAGACGAATTCAGTTCTCTACGTGCAGTTCTGACCAATTGACTCACATCAAATTATCGTACCACAAAAAATTCTTTTTGATCAAGTAACTTGTGTAGATTTAAGAGGGGTTCCAGATTCATTTAGCTGCAGGAAAGAGATAATTTTGACTTCTGGTGTCTCTTATTGTGGTCAGTTTCGAGAGCCACGGTCGTAATTCTTTGAAAACGATGCTTTCTTTTGCCATCTACTCTCTCAAAAAACTTTGGGTCAAATGTTTCTAAAAAAAAGATGAAACCTGGCACAGGTGTATTATTTACCAAGGTGGCTGGTTATGAGACAATATAACCTCATATCTGATCCATCAACGTAGGCTTTTAGTATACTCTATATGGTGAATGTAATAGAACGTATCAAACCAATTTATTGAAAGTAATAAATCCTATCTTTAGAAAATAATATTCAAGTAGTGACAGTGAGTGACACTCGAACATCTCTATATTAAAAGCATCAAAACCTCTGTACACTGAATCTATTTATCTTCATTGATTTGCTTCCAGACAAAGTCTCTGAACTCGTCTTTCTAAATTTAGGCCTGAGTTTGGTTGCCTCTCCGTTTTCGGGATCTTCTATCTTGCACCCAAGGGTCCAGATGGTTCTTCCCCATTGAGAGCCGAATATTGTTAGTTGTAAAACAAACTTGATTTTTACTTTTAAAAAATTAAGCAAAAAAGAATCTAATATTACAAAAAAACAAATACTTTTGGTATTGCCTGACTTTTTTTCACTGCATATCGTCCTCGAAGTTACTGAATCTGGTTTGGCAGAGGTTCCTGAGTATTTTCCTGCATGCATCCCCGCGGCCACACAAAATAACCACTCCAAGTCTACTCATTCCTTACTAATCACAATGGAACAAGATAGAGTTGAAGATGTTGATGTGGACATGGACCGTGACGAAGTGGTCATAGAGCCCAAGAAAAAGCCTCGATTTGAGGTCAAGAAGTGGACCGCAGTGGCGTTTTGGTCGTGGGATATCGTCGTGGATACCTGTGCCATTTGTCGCAACCACTTGATGGAACCATGTATCGAGTGTGAACCCAACAGCATCAACAATACAAACGACCAGTGTATCGCCGCCTGGGGTGCATGCAACCATGCTTTCCATCTGCACTGCATTCAGCGGTGGTTGAAGTCACGTGCGGTGTGTCCTTTGGATAACAAGGATTGGACGTACCAGAAGTTTGGAACATAGAAGAAGCTTTTCGTTCTATCAATAATAGGTTTTCTCGGAACCTCGAGGGTATTTCTGGGCTGTTGAATAATTAGAATGTGGATTGAGATCTAGAGGTGCTGACTGGGAATGTATCGTTTACCCTTGATCTGTCTTTTATGGATCTCTCTGGTTCTGCCTGATTCAGGACTCACTAGGCCGGGGCTCATTACACACTAATAGTTTTCGTGTGCGTCCACGACTTGATGGGTAATGCTTGGCTAAATGGCTATACGTGACAGAAGTACTAGCCTGGGCTGGAATGGATCAGTTTCAGTGACATCGAATTGTCTATTTAGGCAACTAGCCATTTACTAGTCAAGAGGCTCATGCTAAATTTGATATTCAAGAGGTCATACTCGTAGATAACCCCTTAATACTCCCTAGTTTATACGTAAATTATATTACTTCGTGAGACTCCAAATAAATTGATCATTGTCAGAAGTTATACTTCAATTGCATAGATTGATCGTTAAGAAGGCCTGTAAAGTTATACTTCAAAATTGATTCTTTCCAGGAAGTTATACAATTCCATTTTTTAAAAGGAACCACTAAATAAAAATATGTTTTTGTGAAGGAAATGCCTCATACTTTTTCTTGGACAGTGATGGTGTGAAAAGTCGATGTTAGGGTCAGCAAGCACAGATAAAAAGCAGTATTTTAGCCATCCACGAATCTACTTGAATATTCACGTTTCGTCTTCTTTCATTTTGGAGCTTCCTAATATTTTATTGCTGATTTTTTGTATGTCTCGTTTTCATGGTTTTTTGCGTTCAATACCACGTTCAAAAATAGAATTTCATATTAAGTTCCCATGAGGTGTTTTTCCAGGACTTTTGACTCCCATATAAGTATTTATAGAGTTTCATATTAGTTCCAATGAGTCTGAAAGTTCTGAAAAGCGAAACATTCATGTCATCGTTTAATTTTCGTATTTTTACAACATCATATCTCCACTTTTTCATCAAATTCTCATGTGATTATTTTGACATGTAGTTATTGTTCTTATATTTTTATTCTGACCTTTTATATTTTTTTTTCAAGAATATGGAATTCAAAGAGATTTTAACATTTTGATATTTTAACACATTTCAGAATTTGAACCATGATACTAGAGGTGGCATAATCAAATCTCCCAGATTAAAAATACAGCATGAGAGTTTCATATTCACAAGCCACATAAAAACAACTTGGAAGGCAATTTTCGAAACGATATTTTGACAGTGATTGTTCTTATGGCAGCTTGTTGTTTTTTTCACCTCATCACCTGCAATACCTCGGCACCCAGCTATCGTCTGGCATCCACCACTGTGTATATTTCAAAGGCTCTGCTGTAATCTGTTACAACTTGTTCTTCTATCGTATTTTGGTACAGCTTAATACTCTACTGAATTCAGATATAACTAATTCTACGGCTTTGTACAGGCACGTTTGGCTAATGTGCCGTTCTTGTCGTGTGTAGGGTGAATATCTAAGAGATCAACCAGTTTCAAATGCTCTTGATGGCACACTACCATAACCTTCATCTTTTGCTTTTCTGACCAAGTCTCACCATGGACACACAATTGAACTGTAATTTTTGAAGAAAAACGTCTTGGACTCCAGTACTTTTACGTACGAAGACATAAGTTTTGCACCCAACACCACGTAGCAGGTTTCGCAGTTTTTGGTGAACCCGTTGAATTTGAACCATGTCTTTTATTCCAACAAGAAGTCATTATATGACAAAAACCGAATTAAATTTTCATCACAAGATTTTACTCTGTTTGAGGATTTTGCTAGATCTGAATATAGGAGGTCGAGGTAGTGTGTTTGACAAGAAAAGGCTTAATCAATAGTAGATTTCAGTACGTACTTCATTTCTACATGTTAAGGTTATCGCTTAATGAATTGTCTGTGTATCCTATCAATGACTACACCTTTCCATGGTACCTCCAGGACCTCTTGAACAGCCCCAAAACAGCCGCCTTTTTACAGGCCTTCTCGAGTAAGCTGATGCTTTTTTTCATCTCCTCCGTTGAATGTTTCCCCTCGGCCTCCACGAAAAACACATACTCCCACCGTGCCAACTTGGACGGTCTGGATGTAATTGACGTGAGGTTAATGGAATGTTCTTTGAACGAATCCAAAGCAGAGCAAAGTGCGCCGGGATCATTGTCATTCAAGATAAACGCAAATGACGTCACATACTGCCCCGATCCGGTATCTGTGGACGGATTTGACTCTTTTTTTCCCAATACCAAAAAACGCGTAGTATTTCCCTTCATATCTTCAATGTTCTCGGCCACCACATTGAGTCCGAATCTCTCCCCACCAATCTTGGAGCTGATACACGCACTAGTATTCGTTTCATCGCGAGCTACCATCTCAGCAGCCTGTGCCGTAGACCCACAATCCACACGATCGTAAACTCCATTGAACTTTTCATGCAGTAGAAACTCGCCAACCTGACCCCATACCTGCGGATGCGAATATAGTTTGTCGACCTTGGAAAGATCAAGGCTTTTGGAAAAGAGACAGTGGTTTATACTCACGAATTGCTCGGCCACCACACTGAATTCGGGTTTTTTGGTTATGAACCAGTCGCGGAGCAAATCGTATGTGAAGACCACTTGCCCATTGGTGGAATTTTCCAATGGTACCACTGCAAAATCAGCATTTCCCTCGTTGATGTGCTTGAAACACGCTGCAATCGATGTCTGAGGGAAACAATCGATATCGGGGCCTTCGCCAAACTCCTGAATCACCGCCTATTGTTAGTTCAATCTCAATTAACCCAAATTTTGACATACCTGATGGGTGAAGGTGCCCTCGGGCCCTAGAAAGGCTATTTTAGTCATGTTGGGGGAAATAGAAAATGAGCACTTGATATGGTCATGGCACGTGACGCGCACGTCATAAATCAGACAGATATATCTGGCTAAATCTACCGGGATAACCACGCTTAAAAGCATGTGAATAATTTATGTTACGTACGTATTGTGATCTCCGTCGTTCCTTTCTTTCTTTCGTTCATCCTCTCTCATAAACTCTTCCTCTCTACCATTTCTTGAGTCTCGCATATTCTCTCTTTATCTTCTCTTTCTGGACAATGCACCGATGACACCGATTCCGAGGGCCAAGACACCTCCGGCCAATCCCAAGCCTATCAAACCGTCCTGAGTAATAGAGCCATCCACAGCATCTTTGAGAGCGCGGAACTGTGCGTTTTCTGGCTCCTTCTCTAGCAACGAGTCCGAGTACCGTCTAGCATTGGCGTACTCCCCGATCTTTACGCTTCCCAAAGCCAAGTAGTACAACGAGTCTCTTCTCAAGGCAGGCACATCGCGGTACAATGTCGATAAGATCTCAAGGGCCATGCGCTGCGACTTCAAGTCATCAGTTTTAAGTAAGCCCCATGCGTAGTTAAAAGACGATTGGGGGCTGGGAGGCTTTTCGGACTCGACCTGATCCTTCAACACGCGCAATTGTTCGTATGTAATAGTATCGTTGAGCTCTTCAAGAGCTGGGTAATTGCGCTGGAAGATTGAAAACATCTTGTATGGAAGGAGGTTCCGCAAAGGGGGTGGATTTTTTGCGTAGGTGTTTCGCGAATGCATACAATCTTGCAACCACAGTAAAATCATGACCAGCAATAAAATTGGGTATTAAGACAACTATTATAGTTTATCACCAAGTTATGAAAAGACTATAGTTTAAGGGAATGGGTTTATGTAAGTCATAATTTATTTATGAAATGAAAAATGTGATGACTGTTTCAAGTTTCATAGGTGTAAAGATGCAACAAGCAATGAATGGTTAATAATACATTGGATATCATGTGTAATTGATAAAACTACTCAATCTTTGGTGATACTCGCAATTCAAGTTTCGAAGAATATAGCTTCTTCATGTGTCGGTATGTGAGGTGCGTCTGGTGCTCGCATTCATTCAAGGCTACAGAGACAGGATGTCAGGAATAACATATCAGGATTACCATATTGGGAATGTCAAGAATTATGAATGTCAAGAAATAATCAACAGTGTTAGATTTCTATGAACATTAAATAGTAGCATTTTGCATGGAATCTTTTTTCTTGATAGTCATATTCTAGTACAAAAGTCAATCAATACTCACTGATTAGTCAGAGACCAATTGTGTGTAGAAAGACAGCCCATTTTAATCCAGGGAGGTTTAGGTTAAGATGGAGCATATGCCATGTGAATGTCCAGGTATTCTAAGCTAATTAACCAGAGTAACCGACAAATACTACTATGCAGCACTAGACAATCAAACGTTTCTAACTAGTATGTTCATAAATTACAGTTTTCATTCATTACACTGCAATACTACACTATACCAAATGTCTAAGAGTATAATAGTACTAGAGAGTGAGTAGTGTAATGTGGTGAGATGTTGTAAGTGACAGAGCATTGATGGACAACTATTCTAATGAGTATAATCGCGTACATATTGAATATCTAGTGTAGTAGTCAATACTATGGTTAATAAATATTCAGTAGAATCACAAACACAAGTCAGGGAGACGTTAGAAGCTAGTACAAGTTACCGAATAGTCTCTAGATAGTTGGCACAAGTCGGCATATAATCAATAAAAGCCAATGCATTTTCTACTACGGCCGGTAAATGTTGATGAATGTGCATACTAAGGTAAACCCTATAGACCTGTTCATCTTTGTTTCAGTTCTAACTTTACTTTAATCTTATAATTCCTTCTGAAGATGTAGTTTAGTAAAGTGGAGTAAAGTGTTAATAATTGAGGTATATTAGAGTAGAGTCGAGTATAATCCATAAATAATGGTTAGTAAAAGGTCACGACCTGAAAAATACCCGATATTCATCAAATCGTCGATGAAATATCAGAAAACTTTTGAATAGTCATGCACTTAGTCCATTTTGTTAACGTTTCATGGGCGCAAGC
The DNA here is from genome assembly GCA_002370645.1 of Metschnikowia sp. 00-154.1. NCBI lineage: Eukaryota > Fungi > Ascomycota > Pichiomycetes > Serinales > Metschnikowiaceae > Metschnikowia > Metschnikowia sp. 00-154.1. The sequence continues at coordinate 18,824 of NKZI01001981.1, read as the reverse complement.
ACCAGCCTGCAACCACCAAAGATCCACAAAATGAAAAAAATGAACAAGCATAGTCAAACTACGACCTACTAACTCAAAGTCAACACATCAACGATCACCTCAGCAACAATGCAGGATAAATACAGTGAACATGCCAACCTCAAGTCTCTTTCCTACAATGGATCGTTGGTGGCTCTGTATTGTCTTGAGCACTGTAACGCATCCATGGGAGACAGGGGTAACCGAAAAATTAAAGCCAAAACAACTATAAACTTGTCCCTCCCCATAAGATAGTTGATAATCAAGAAATATATTAATCTTTAAACCCAAAGTTTAAGCTTCCTCGTCAATCAAACCACGCTCGGAAACGTAGATACCATCCAAGAACTTACGGATATCCTTGTTTCTGACTCTGCAGATTTGTTGGATGTCAGCAGCGTTCTGGGACACAGCCTCGACGGAGTTACCGGACAAAACCAACTCGTCCTTGACGTTGGCAGATTGCTCAACAGTCACACCCTCGTGGATCTTGATTTGTCTAACTCTCTTCTCACCCAAGAAGTTTCTGATCTCGACGTATGCTTGTCCATCAATGTCAATGACGTTGACGTTGATAGGGAAATGCGCGTAGACGTATCTCATCTTGTACTTGTAACCCTTGGTGACACCAGTGATCAAGTTGGAGATCAAGGACTTGACAGTTCTCAAAGCAGCAACGTGCTTTCTCTCACCGTTGTGGACAGTGATCTTAATGCTGTTCTCCTCGACCTTGCTGAAGGTAACGTCAATGTGCTTCAAGTTCTTGGTCAACTCACCTCTTGGGCCGGAGACCTTGATAACTCTGGCCTTGATGTCGACGGACACGCCCTCTGGGACTTCCAAGATTTGGTCGGTTTGAACGTACTTCATTGTGCTTGATGGTGAAAAAAAAGTTTTCGCGGCGACCGGTGAGACTTTATACGCGAGCGAGATGAAAATCTTTTCGTGCAGGATCTCATGCTGAGGACCGAGCGTTGTGACTGCTATTCTCATGGTGCACGGGTGGGTTTCGGTCCCCTGCAAAGATTCTTAATTTGGGCCTTATTACCCATCAATATATTCGACTCCGTTCTTAACCCCAACCTCTCAACTTTTCAGTCTAATAACTTTCAGCAATAATTTTATCTCAATATTTGAACACTATTATCATCTTGCTTGCATTTCATATTTCTATATACAAGTCTCTGCAGTCTCACTGAATTCAGAACTTAGGCCATCTTTTACTCAGTAGACATGTCACTTATATTAATCTAATCTTATAATCTCACTAAATTTAGAGTCTTACGTACTTCATAGTTTCTTCACTGAATAATCACATCGTTAAAAATCAATAGCCTCATCTTGATCAGAATTGACTACTCAATTATTTCGGAGGTCTTGCTTGGTAACAAGTGTCACCTCTAGTGTCTAGTCTGTTACATAATTACTCAATTCATCTTAATTCTCTAACATCCGCCACAAGAAGTCCAACAGTTCCTATAAGTCAGGAGTTTGGGTCTAAATTTTCAAAAAATTTCAGTACTTGACTATTAGTTTATGGTTTAAATCATCAATGGTTAAATTCATGTGATAAATTCCACAACATATTGTCCTAATTAGGATCATCAGACACAGTATTTGGGTAAAACTCGAAGTACTTTAAAGCAGCCAAGTGTAGCTGGTCCTTAACCGAGACATGCAAATATCTGATCGAGCATAGTCTGACTTATTACTAGTCACTTAAAATCCAGATTCACCTAAGTATTAGCCTAAATAGTTCTTAATCTAAAAGCTTGTTTAACATATTCCGATTACTCTCATCCATTAAAAATTCATAAAGAAGTCTCTAACCACTTCAAAACCATATACAATCACTTGAAAACAGTCTCTCATCACTTGATATTTGCTCAAGTTTATGTCTGTAGTCACTTTAATTGTTATGGCTACTCGTAATAATTTTCGTCACTGGTTTTAGTGGTCATCTAATTGATGAGGTTGACATGATTACCTAGTATTTAATCACTTAAAATTTCAAGTCAAACCACTTTTTAATGTATTCTCTCGATAGTCTTGGTAGTCTTGAAACCACTATCTCTGTTCTGAAGTTTATCTGCTCTATCAGACACAGACTCACCAAAAGTGTATCTTCTGAGCCATCACAAGATTGACTGACTAGTGACATGTCTAATAGATAAAGCGGGCATCAGATTCCATTCCTTTGAAGGTCATCTTTTTAGGGTCTCCAACTAGTACACAGTTATAAAAGACCAGATGCTTCAAAGGGTCACACTTAATTATTACTCTGAATAGTCTATGCAGCTCTTCGGAAATTTTTCGGAAATACCTTAAAGTTCACCACCGATAGCCAAATAGTCAATAATCTCCTGTTATAGCTCCACTGCTCACTTCGTAGTCTAACTATTACTGATAGTCCTTGTCTTATGTTTCACTTAATTAGTCACTAATTCACAAGTCAGATCACTTATGACTCGTATCTATATATTTTCGTGTTGCTCGATGAAGGCCTCAATCGTTACCGCGTCGTCGAACACCCACGACCCCTCCTCATTATAAGCCTTGGCATTGGCACACATCAAGCGCAATTGGTCCAAGAACTCGCCGTACGTGTCGAACTTGTCTTTGAGAAGGTTCTTCTTGATCTGCGTGATGGCGGTGGGCTTTTTGATCACATGGTAGTAGTCTGCATACAACTTGCGGGATGGCAATTTCATGAAGATCTCGCTAACCAAGTGGCCGTCGGACTCGGCTTTGAGCTCGGTCAACGCGCTCAAAACTTCAAGACCCTTCTCCACTACGGGGCTGTGCACACCATCATGATCGGCCTCATTCTTGACGACACGCTTCTTTTTGGCAGGCTCAAAGTCTTCTTCGTCGCCATCGTCCTCGGCTTCATCGTCCTCGCTGTCGGGGGGGCCGCCATTCTCGAGACGGTTGCGCTTTCTATTCATACGCTCCTCTTTCCGCCGTATAGCATCCTCCACGGTATCGTTATCGTCATCCATGGCCATCAACCATTGCTCTTCCGTTAAGCCGTCGTCGTACTTGACCTTTTTCTTCTCTCTCATCTTGGACACTTCGGCATTGTTCTTTTCGAAGTGATGAGCAATGTCCTCGGTGAAAACCGCAGGTAACTCCTCCTTAGTGATGACTCTGCTTGTGTACCCTCCATGCTCACGAGCGTTGATTTTTTCCTCAATAAGTCGCTTGGTATCTATTTCGTTGAACAAAGCCTTCTCCTCCTCGCTTCTAGCCAAGATTTCGTTCAACTCTTCATCGTCCAATTCTTCGTTTTCTTCGTTCTCCTTGTCTCCTTGCTCAGCGTCCAATAACTTCTTCAAGAACTCTTCTTGCTCCTCGGCCGTAGACTTATTGTCGAATTTTCCGGCTTGAATAACCTTGCCGTCAATATCCAACTTCTGGTGAGCTCTCTCCAAGATCACCTCCTCCACAGAATCGTTAGTAATCAACCGCAAGATTCTCACCTCATTTTTCTGTCCGATTCTGTGTGCTCTGTCTTGGGCTTGAAGATCCTGATGAGGGTTCCAATCAGTATCGAAAATGATCACCGTATCGGCACTCTGCAAGTTCAATCCCAAACCACCAGCTCTGGTGGACAAAAGGAAACAGAAGTACTCGGATTCAGGGTGGTTGAACGATTTCAACATATCCTGTCTATCGTCTGCTTTGGTCGAACCGTCCAACCGCATGTACTTCATTTCCCTGAGCCTTAAGAAGTCCTCAAAGATGTTCATTACCGATGTCATCTGGAAGAAAATCAACACTCTGTGCCCCGAGGCCTTGAATTTGGGCAAAATCCGGTCCAACATCTCGAATTTACCCGAAGTTCTCCAAAGATAATCGTTGGATAATCTAGACAGGTTGAGCACATCCTCAACCTCATCAAAAACGAAGGGATGGTTACAAATCTTTCTCAACTGCATGATCTTGTTGTTCAAACCGCGGATTCCCGACTTGTTGTTTGTGCCGGTGGTCTCAGAGCCAACGAAAAGAGCATTGTGCTTCAACATCTGCTGGTACAAAACATGCTGCAAGCCAGACAAATTACACTTCAACACCTTTTCGACCTTATCGGGCAAGTCCTTTTCCACGTCCTTCTTCAACCGTCTTAACAAGAAAGGTCTAAGCACCTTGTGCAATCTTCTGATCACCAACAAACTCTCTTCTTCAGTCAAGTCAATCTTCTCCTGGGTACCTGTGTTTGCAAAAGGCGTATTAAACCATTCGTCAAAAGATTTGACTGAGTTAAAGATCTTCGGCAAAACGAAGTTCAAAAGGGCCCACAATTCGGGCAAGTTGTTCTGCAATGGGGTACCTGTCAAGATCAATCTGTTCTTGGTCTTGTAGTATTGACGTAAGGTAATGGAAAGCTTGGATGTGGCATTCTTCATACGATGTCCTTCATCAATGATCATATGAGAATAGTGGAATCTGGCCAAGAGTGGACGCTCCCTAATCACGTACTCGTAAGTAGTCAACATGACCTGGAAATTGCCCGTACGTACTTCAAACTGCAAATCTTTTCTTTGCTGTGGAGATCCTTTGTAAACGATGACTTTAATGGCAGGGGCCCATTTCTCAAACTCAAGCGTCCAGTTGGTGATGGTGGATAATGGGACAATCACCAAAAACTTCTCTTCTCCCTTGTGTTCGATTAAATGGGAGATCAACGAGATGGACTGAATGGTCTTTCCAAGACCCATCTCATCGGCGAGAATACCGTTCAACTTGTTGTTATAAAGAGAAACCATCCACTGCAAACCCTTCAATTGGTAATCCTTCAATTTTCCACCAACCAAGATCGTGGGTTGTATGGTGATCTCCTCCTTGATTCTATGTGCCACTTGGTAGTAGTCAATCTTTTCTCGAGACTCATCATTTGCTTCGGGCAATTCCTCGACCACTCCATCGCTTTCTGCTTGCTGCACTCTAACAGCTTTGGCCAAGGAATCTAAGAAACTATTGGTTTGTTTCAACAAGTGAGTGATTCTGTGGTCTTTGGTCTGATCCAATAACTTTATGTACGCCTCTTCATCGTTGGCTTTCAATGCCTGCAATCTCTGCTTGGCAGTTTTTTCCAACTTTTTGGACTCCTCCTTTTCCGTGAAAGCATGGTAGTTATTCACAAACTTAAAAAGCACGTTTCTCTTGTTAAGCCGGTCCATCTTGGCGTTGGCATAATTCTTGGAGTGCACCAAAATGGTCTCGATCTTGGCCACGTGCAACTCGTGCTTTTTGGCCTCCTCGTCTAATTTGAATTTCTCCTCCAACTGTTTTGCCAATAATTCGGGCCGCTCTTGCTCAATCTTCTCTCTAATGTAGAGCCCTCTGCGGCCTTGTAAAGATAAGACGTTGTCTGAAAGCTCAGTGGAGTCGTATTGAGCTGTCAAGGCCACTTTCTTAACAAAATTGTTCTTCAAATATTTCTGGTGCAGCAAGACATGCAAAGACTTCAATTCTATTAGGGAGTTAAGTTTAAGATCGTTGGAAATGTCCCCTGCAATGTCTGTTGACTCAACATCAAATGCTCCTTGGTTAGCAGGAACGCTCTCCAACTCTTGTATCCGGGAGTTGATTTTACCATTGATGATCTGCTCGGTGTAGAAGTTGCCCGGTTGCGCAGATAAGGGGTCCACAGTGCTGATGGAGGAGTTTGGGGTCTTGATACCCAACAATTTGGCCTTGGTTAAAAACACATCCGAGTGTTTTGTAAATGTTTCAAGCACAGACGAAACGAATTCTTGCGAGCTGGCTTTCTTGGCCTTAGGGGCACCTTCGCCGCTATAGTCTTCCTGAAAGCTCTCTGGCAAGTCCATATCACGTGACAACAAATGAAGGCCAATAATCTGCTTTTCCAAGAGTGCGGCATCAAGGTTATCCTCTGAGGATTCGTTGAGCGCCTTGAGAAGTTCCTCCACAATGGCTTCCTCCTGTTGCACCTTCTCCTCTACTCTATCACTCGCACGAACAAAAACATCCTCCAAAATCTTTTTCTCGCGAGTGTATGGGTCTGAGAAATCATCTGCAGAAGCACTTTTCGAGCCATTGTGGTCGGACGCATGATTGCCATTGGGTGTTTCGTCTCCTAAGCTTCTAGCAAAGTCAGTGTGTTTTTCTCGAGCATCCTTGGCGTCTCTGGTGAGTTTGAGCAAATGCTGATACTGCACCAAAAGGTCGTCTAGCTCCTTCTTGGACTGGGGTAAGGGAAGTTTTTTCCCGTCACCGAGATCATGTTTTTCCAGCGAAATCATTAGATTGAAATTTTTAATTTAGAATCTTCGAGTCGATTCGAGGCTTCCAAAATGACAAACCTGTTGAACCTTTCCGGTAGACCTTGAAGTTTAAAAAAGCGATTCGATGTATCACGATGTTTCGGATATATCTCTGTTTCAGATGTAACAGGGATTCAGTCTTGTCGCGGTTGCAGCTATCACGGTGTTTCGAATATCGCGATGTTTCACGGGTGTTTCAAACCGATGTTAGATATAAATGAGCTAGGCTCAGTTGTAGCGGCAGACACTTAGCCAATGGATGCAGTCAGCAGACACGCCGCAATTAATTGCAGCGGCGAAACAGGGATGGAATTGGGAGAGTATGGAACAAGGATGAAACAGAGACGAAACACGCTTCAAACTGGGGTGTGGTGCAGGACGGTTGTGTTTCGAACAGGCACGTGGATCAAACAAGGGCGAGGGATGCTTGAGAGCTGGTTGTAGGTTCGGATCTGAAAAGCCAATGTTGAGAGAAAAAAAACACTGCTCGCGCTGTTGTGTCGGCGAGTGCGCCCGCGCGCGCGATACTGCACTTAACTTTCAGAAACCGGACTGCAGATAGTAATCGAGAAACGACGGCAGACAATACTCGAGAAGTGCTGCACAAAAGACAGTACTAGTAGGTCAGACCCAGTAGCTACCACATATCGAAATAGTTAGTGCTGAAATAGTTAAGAAATGTAATACTTAAATATTTGGGGTTTTGAGGAGGGACCTGTCATGAGAGGTGTGCATGCACGTAATGCGCACGTGACAGTGAGGTGATCAGATCGCACTGAAAAGTCTCCTCTTCACCAGCAATGTTCAGACTTTACAGCAAGGGCCTCGGCCTCTCCAGAAGCGGTTTGCGTTTTAACTCGACATCCTCGGGCTCGATGAACTGGGTCGAGTTCTTCAAGTTGAGAAAGGAAAGCAAGAAGATTAATTTGGTTGCGTCCAGCATCACCAGCTTGCTCGGCGCAGGCGCCACGTTATACCAAATCGGAAATGTAGAAATCAATCTCGAGCAGCCAATTTTCGGCTTGGACTCCTCGATGGTCTTGGGAGGTGTGGTGATTCTTGGCGGTGTGGTGGGATATTTGGTTGGTCCCACTGTGGGTGTACGGATGTTCAACTTGAAGAACGCCAAAAAGTTGCCTGCTTTCAAATTGAAGGACCAAACTTTCTTGCAGAGGGTGCGTAAAAACCGCGTGGATCCCTCGTCCCAGTCGTTTTCTAACCCGGTGCCGGACTACTATGGCGAGCGCATTTACTCGTTGGACAACTATAAACAGTGGTTGAGAGACTGTCATGCGTTCCGCAGAAAAACGCAGGACTTTTTGTAGGTCAATTTGAGACTATGGACTCTTTGGAGACTTGCGAAAGTTCAGGCTGAAATTGGTGGGTTGGTATGTATATAGGAGCCTAGATAATCAACGATCCTTTCAGCCATGAAGACCACGAAACTNTGTATATAGGAGCCTAGATAATCAACGATCCTTTCAGCCATGAAGACCACGAAACTGCACTTTACGAATGAAGTATACAAATGACCACATTCGAGAATCTCATGAATTGTATAAGTGAGAAAGTCAAAAAAAAAAAAAAATGACAGTCAGTTGACTCTTGCATACTCATGTTGAGTTGCACGTAATCAGGCCTGTTCTGCATACACTTTCTTGAACTAAAGGTTAGTATGGACTGAGCTTATGTGAAGGTATAGATCCTTAGCTAAAATAAATATTTCTAGTTGAATATATATATATCCCTGTTGTAATTATTCTAGTTGTAATAGCCAGGAACTTAGGGCCTGGTATATGGTCTGGTGCAAGCAGTACCATTCAATGCATTTCAAGTCTAGCTGATCCTCACTCCTATGTGCTCGTCACCCTAACTTTTTTTTCTTTTTTGCCTAAATAAAGCAGCTTCTGCACCTATATTAATTCAAATTAGTCTAAATAACTTCCCTTTTTTTATAAGTCCCTTGTATAGCTACGGCCACCTCTAACACCTCCACATCTAACGACACTGTTCTGCATGTGGTATCCCTCGGTTGCAGGGCTCGGTGCGGCATTCAGCACCCCCGGAGTTGTCGGAGCAATTGACAAATAAAAGGCGTGCGAATGCTCCGGCCTTTTTTTTCCCCATAGCGGTGCGCGCTTTAAACCCATACATTCACCCACTCTACCCGTTTCCACCACATTTCTTTCTGGCCCAAAACTCCAGAACCATTCACCTTTGATTTTTCCTGATCATGCTTAGAGCATTCAGATCATCGATCCCCCGTGTCAGGGCACATCGTGCCATGGCCAGAAGCTCTTTCTCTCGGGGCTTGGCCACAGACTCCTTTTTGCAGTCCAATAACAGCAATTATGTTGACGAAATGTACGAGGCTTGGCGCCAGGACCCCAGCAGTGTTCATGTGTCGTGGAACTCTTACTTCAAGAACTTGGATGGTGGTGTCCCAGCCTCTTCTGCCTTCGTCGCGCCCCCAACCTTGGTTCCTACACCTGCCGGTGGTGCCGGTGTGGGTTTCAACCCGGGATCCCAGCCTCACAGCGAGGACGTGGTGACTCACTTGAAGGTACAGCTTCTAGTGCGTGCTTACCAGGTTAGAGGTCACCAGAAGGCAAGAATTGACCCCTTGGGCATCTCCTTTGGCAACTCCGCCAAAGTGCCAAAGGAGTTGACTTTGGAACACTACGGCTTTACGGAGGCTGATATGAACAAGCAAATCACCCTTGGTCCCGGAATCTTGCCTCGTTTCGAAGAGAACGGTAAGAAAACAATGACCTTGAGAGAGATTGTTGACACCTGTGAGAGCTTGTATTGCTCCTCTTACGGTGTGGAATACATTCACATTCCTTCCAAAGAGCAGTGTGATTGGTTGAGAGAGAGAATTGAGATCCCTCAACCTTACCAGTATTCTGCTGACCAAAAGAGACAAATTTTGGATCGTTTGATCTGGGCTTGCTCTTTCGAGTCTTTTTTGGCCACGAAGTACCCCAACGACAAGCGTTTCGGACTTGAAGGTGCCGAGGGTCTTATTCCCGGTTTGAAAGCCATGATCGACACCTCTGTTGAGCATGGAATCGAGGACATTGTTATTGGTCAACCTCACAGAGGAAGATTGAACATGTTATCTAACGTGGTTAGAAAGCCAAATGAGTCCATCTTCTCTGAGTTCAACGGCTCAAAAGAGTTCGACGAGGGAAGTGGTGATGTTAAGTACCACTTGGGTATGAACTACAACAGACCAACAACCTCTGGAAAGCACGTGAACTTGTCGCTTGTGGCAAACCCATCCCACTTGGAGGCTGAAGATGGTGTTGTTTTGGGTAAAACAAGAGCCATCCAGCAATTCAAGCACGACATTGGTGAGTTCAAGAAGGCCATGTCCATCTTGTTGCATGGAGATGCAGCTTTTGCTGCCCAAGGTGTGGTCTACGAAACCATGGGTTTCGCTAATTTGCCTGCTTACTCCACCGGTGGTACTGTGCACATCATCATCAACAACCAGATTGGTTTCACTACCGATCCACGTTTTGCCAGATCCACCTTATACCCATCTGATATTGCTAAGGCGATCAATGCTCCAATCTTGCACGTCAATGCTGACGACATCGAGGCTCTTACCTTTATATTCAACTTGGCTGCTGATTGGAGAGCCACTTTTCATTCGGATGTCATTATTGATGTGGTTGGTTACAGAAAGTATGGTCACAATGAGACCGACCAGCCATCGTTCACCCAGCCACTCATGTACCAAAAGATTGCCGAAAAGAAGTCTGTTCTTGAATCATACACTAAGCAATTGCTCGATGAGAAGACCTTCACCAAGGAGGACATTGATGAGCACAAGAAGTGGGTTTGGAATCTTTTGGAGGAGTCTTTCTCGAAGTCAAAGGATTACGAGCCTACTTCCAGGGAGTGGTTGACTACACCATGGGAAGACTTCAAGTCTCCTAAAGAGTTGGCCAGTGAAGTGTTGCCCCATCTTCCTACTGCTGTCGACTCTGAGATCTTGCACAAAATCGGTAACGACATTTCTCAAGCTCCAAAGGGCTTTGAAGTCCACAGAAACTTGAAGCGTATCTTGAACACAAGAAAGAAGACGGTTGAGTCTGGTGAAGGTATCGATTGGGCTACTGGTGAAGCCTTGGCTTTTGGATCTCTTGTGTTGGAAGGTTACCACGTGAGAGTTTCTGGCCAGGATGTGGAGAGAGGTACTTTCTCTCAACGTCACGCCGTTTTGCATGACCAAAACTCTGAGCAGGTTTACACTCCATTGAAGAACTTGTCTGAGGACCAAGGAGCTTTCGACATTTCCAACTCGTCTTTGTCCGAGTACGGTGTCATGGGTTTCGAGTACGGATACTCTTTGTTCTCACCAGATGCTTTGGTGCAATGGGAAGCCCAATTTGGTGACTTTGCCAATACCGCACAAGTCGTCGTAGACCAGTTCATTGCAGCGGCTGAGTCTAAGTGGAAACAGAGATCAGGAATTATTTTGTCATTGCCCCATGGTTATGATGGACAAGGACCAGAGCACTCTTCTGGAAGAATCGAGAGATACTTGCAAATGGGTAACGAGGACCCCCGTTTCTTCCCTTCAGAGGAGAAGCTTGAGAGACAGCACCAAGACTGCAACATGCAGATTGCATACCCAACCACTCCTGCCAACTTGTTCCACTTGTTGCGTCGTCAAATGCACAGACAGTTCAGAAAGCCCTTGGCACTTTTCTTCTCCAAGCAATTGTTGAGACACCCATTGGCCAGATCCAACTTGGAAGACTTTACCGGTGAGTCTCACTTCCAGTGGATCATTGAGGATCAAGAGTTGGGCAAGTCTATCCACAACAAGGATGGTATTGAGCGGGTTGTTCTTTGCTCTGGTCAAGTTTACACTGCTTTGCACAAGAAGCGTGCCAGCCTTGAAGACAAGACCACAGCTATTATCAAGGTTGAGCAGTTGCATCCATTCCCATTCGCCCAATTGCGTGATGCTTTGAACAGCTATCCTAACATCAAGGACTTGGTGTGGTGTCAGGAAGAACCATTGAACATGGGAGCCTACTCATACGCTCAGCCACGTATTGCCACCACCTTGGCCGAAACTGAAAACTACAAGGACATCACCTTGCGTTATGCCGGAAGAGACCCATCTGCATCTGTTGCTGCTGGTTCCAAGTCCATGCACACTGCCGAGGAAGAAAAGTTCTTGAAGGATGTTTTTGAAGAGAACTAGACGAGAATGAAAGTTAGTTGTTCAATAGAATAAAGCACAAGTACAATTATAAGAATTAATCATCAGTTGTCAGTATAGATGAAAAGGTGTAATACTTGCAATAAATTGTGCAGAAATTAGTAATAGGAAGTGGATAGACTATCAGTTAAGTACACACTTTAATGTGGATCGTACGAAGTATCCGACCCAGTATCTTCTGTTAATGTTGTATGGTGTACGGATGTTATATCTAGCTTAAAGCTTAATAAGGTTTGAGATCTTATTGTCCTTTACATAAAATGCGCATTGCGCATATCGCAAGTATCTAGCCAGCGACAATCACAGTACACCTTTAGCAGCCATGTCCAATGACATTGCAGGTACAAATAATGACATCAAGGAAAAGGATGTGTATGTACAGGCTGGAGTCTCTTCAAGTTCCGAATCGGGCGCCTCCACAAGCTTGAGCTACGCTCCCGGCACTTCCGAAAGGAGCCCTTTGAGTTGCGATTCCAAAGCAAACCATACCGATTCCGGTTCCAACACAAATAGCACCAATTCAGATTCCAACACAAGTGGTACCAATTCCGATCCCAGTCTACACCATTCCAAAAAGTACTCACTGTATAGAAGCAATGTGGCATGGTACAGAGAGTCCAGGTCTGTGGGTCTTGGAGACGTCAACCGTTACACTATAAAATTCACAGCACCCAGCGGTAACACTCACCGAGGATTTTATTTCCGGCTCAAAAACATGGAAAAAACGGGGCTTCGTGCTATTCATCTTGTCAATGGGCCTTTCATTCTCTACTGCCACATCGTGCCATGGAATTACAATCCAACCGAGAAGTTTGAGCCAACCAATGTGCAGAAAAATAACGAAGTTTGTTTCAAAAACACCATAAAACCCGGCCAGACTTTCAACGTCAGGTTAGAAATGAACAGCAACAGTCTTGTGCGAGATAATTATGATGGAACGTGCACGTACGGCTGGCACTGTGACGTTGTTTCCCAGGTGGTGCTAAACCGAAGAGCTAGCATTCTGTACACGCTTATGATTGGCGACAATCTTCGGGAAATGCGCCGGGTGAATCGCTCAACGTTGACGGCATTATCTAAGGGTGACTTTAAGCAAGTTTTTGAACTTGAAGCCTCGAAAACCAATGGACACAAAAACAGCAATGAACATAGAGATGAGCCCGAAGAGAAGCTGGAAGAGCTGGAAGAGAAACTGGCCTTGGATTCAGATGGCTTGAGCGTGGTGTGCAAAATTACCGACGAGATCTGGAACCGCAAGCCCCAATACCCCACTCAGCCAATCCATTTGGTGATCATCACTCACGGCATTTTCTCCAATCTCACTGCAGATATGCTTTTTCTCCGAGACTCCATCATGAGTCTCAATTCAAGCAGCCAAAATTACGTGGTAGATGGGTTTCGGGGAAATGCAGGAAAGACCGAAAAGGGTATCCACCGTTTAGGTACAGGTGTAGCAGTGTACACTGTGAAGCTCATAGAGCAACTTGAAGATGAAGGCTACCAAATCCAAGACATATCGTTTGTGGGTCACTCTCTAGGTGGTCCTGTGCAGCTCTATGCACTAAAACATATTCTTGAAACCGAAAAAAACGACTACTTTGAGCGGAAAAATATTAATCTCAAACATTTCGTATGTATGGCAAGCCCGATGCTCGGCATTCTCAGCGAAATGAGTCTTCTAATTCTGTGGTTTTTGGACTTAGGAACACTTGGAAAAACGGGTCGCGACTTGACGCTTCTGAAGAAGCTACCTACAATTCGAAAGGATCCCCAAAAACACGGGCCGCATTGGGAAATTCACTCCTCTCGGCCTCTTCTCGAATTGTTGCCAGATGAGCCAGTGGCCACCCTTCTCAAGAAATTTCACCTGAGGACGGTCTATGCAAATGCTATTAATGATGGTATCGTGCCTTTGAGAACAAGTGCTTTGTTGTATTTAGACTGGGAGGCTCTTGGAAATATTCGGGGATTGAAGGATGAAAAAGTAGTCGAAGAAGGTGAAATCGGTGGGTTTGAGAAGGAGGAACAATCTGAATCGGTTGAAAATAGAGGCATTGGAGAGAATGTGCAAAAAGGTGGAAATGGAGTGATGGTTGACGAAGCTAAAGAAGCTGATAAAACTAGTGAGGAGAGCGAGGATGGAAATAGAATTGGCCAGGTCCCGGAGGAACTGAATGTGAATATTGCGGAAAAATACACCACTTTCTTAGCCCGGGTCTTTAATCTTGATTTTGACGGCTCAAGCAAAACACAACCCGCACACAAGCGCAAAAAGATCCGAAATCGAATCAAACGCTATGCCAAAATTACCGTCAAAAGCAGCGACTTACATACAAGCAAAACAGCGCAGGACGCCGAGGAGTCTCAGGAACTTGGGTCTGATGAGGCTGAATTAGAAGAGGTTTCAGGTGATGAACAGGGCGATCCGGCCTCGTTCAACATTCCCCCTAAGGCATCGGCAGTTGAATCTGCACTCAACTCGATGATCTGCCCCATCCCGTCTCGTGAGTACATCAACGACCCAACTTCTCGGTCGTCAGTGATATTCCACGACAGGTACTACCACTTCAAACACGTGCCAAAGGAGAACCCCAAAACAGGAAACTTCAATAAGTTCTTCCGCTACCATGATTGGCGAATGGACAAGCAGGTAAAGATAGCGGCCAAGTACCACGGACCCAAGTTGAGCTGGCGGAAGGTCTTAGTGAAGTTACCTCCAGATGCCCATAATAACATTGTCGTGCGTCGCAGATTTGCCAATGGCTATGGCTGGGGGGTTGTGGATCACTTGAAGAATCAGGTGTTTGTCGAGGATTTAAGGGCAAAATTCTAGTCATCCATGCATTGTGTTTTTTAAAGCCATTACTTTTAGGGTATACTCAAATTTATCTGTTATGGGTGAATGAAAATTTCAATAGGATTTTATTTTAATATCAAGTCCTTCTAATATAGATGTCTTTGATTTTGATTTGATATCGTAAAGCTTCTAATTTCAACTTTGTAGGATTCATGGAAATTACCAAAAAACTCTTAGGACCTAAATTTAACAACAGCTCTCAATTCGATAGATTTTAGTCAAAAACAAACCTCTTGGGTTACTGAAATCTTTTGGTTTTCATTGATACACTATCTGAATTTTGGTGATTAGGGCACAAAATGTGCACTTTTTTTAAAGTTTCGATGTCTGTAACTAAGATGAATTTCTTGGTAAATTCAGTAGTCGCAAAAGCTACTTCAAGTATTGCCTGGAAGCAACATTTCTCAAGAATAAATTGATTTTAATTTCATTTATATGGTTCATACTAATCTTGAAGGGGATAAAAGCTTTCCGGTTTTTTGTATGCATATTTTTGTTAATGATTTATTTACCAATATATGTAAAATATCTATTCTCATCTTTTTTTCGATAGTTGAAATCAAGACTCGGAGTTCACAAAGTTCTCAGGTAATCCCCAATTCATTATTAGGGCTGATAAAATAATTTCTAGTGTCTTATTACTTTCAATTTAGGATTTCAGGAAATTTTTGATGCATAAATGCTTCCCTGATACTTTTATCATACCATACAAGGGATTGTAATACAAATCTACCTCTTTCAGGAAATCAAGTATTGGGCCTTGCACCCAAAGTATGCCAAACTCTATTTATTGGCTACGCTCTGTATTGTATTTACTCAATGTCTAAAGAAACATGTAAGCTAAATTGAAAGAAATTACACATGTACGAAATAGCTAGCTATTACGCTTCCATGGCTCTTGGAGGTGTGGTTTCGTGTCACTTGTTTTAGCATACAGTGTTTTTCAAAACTATTCGAACCAGCGCGGCAAAATGTTTCGAACCAAGAAGACAGAATGGTTCAAACCAGCGCGGCAAAACGATTCAAACCACACTAGCAAAATTAAACAATCCAATAATTCAAAAAGTTTTGTACCCCTTCGCACAGTCTTTCAAACCAAATGGCGTAATGTTTCACACCAACTTTCATTAGAATTCAATATTCTGAAATCTGAAATCTGAAATCTGGACGATTGCCTCATATGTACTACATTTGAGAGTCTTGCAGTGCCGATCAAGGGTCAAAACGGACGGAGCTGCACTGGTTTCCTTGTTATCCTGTATACAACAGCTTGTTAGGGGTGTACGAAAATTTTTGAATTATTGGTTTGTTTAATTTTGCTAGTGTGGTTTGAATCGTTTTGCCGCGCTGGTTTGAATAGTTTTGGAAAACATTGTATACATATCATTATCTCCTGCACACCATGCGCGTTTATCCTTCTGATAAGATAAGCGCAGTTCCACGCCACGTGCGGATCTTGATATTACTGCTGCCACACTTACACGCGGTCTGTACTTGACCATTCATTTTGCTCTTTTTTTTGCTTTTGATAGCTTTCGAAAATATTACTCTTGAATTCTCAGGAATTGTTCATCGAAACCCTTTTACTTCTAGTTGCAGTCAAACTCGCTTGCCTGTACGTCACAAAAGTCATTGGAAACTTAACAAAAAAATCCCCTCGACAGTCTCCACCCTCAAAAGTCTTTTTATTGACACAATCGCCTCATATTAAAAAAACTTCAACTGTTTGAGACCTGAATCAGGTATTTGAACCTTTTTCGCAGGACTGAACTCTGGGTGCTCGTGGATGGCTCCGCAGATACAATTTATAGTCATTGGTGCAGGATTAATTGGCCCCCGCCATGCCGAGCTGATCTTGAAAAGACCAGATTGTGCTCTTTTTGCTGTTGTGGATCGGTCCCAAAAAGGCCCTGGCGTAGCAGCGGCTTGTGGTACCCTACACTTCTGCACAGTTGATGACCTTTTCCATTATTGCGAGACCAGAAATGTCAGCTATCCGGAAGCAGCAATAGTCCTGACTCCGAATCATACACACACCTCTCTTGGGATTAAGTTAGCTGCCAAAGGTATTCATCTTCTTGTGGAAAAACCCTTGGCCTCGTCTGTGGAAGATTGCGTGTCGTTGATCGACTACTGTGAACTTCTGAATGTGAAGCTCTTGATTGGCCATCACCGTCGTTTTAATCCATATATTGTGGCCGCAAAGCACCACTTACACCATGTGGGTAAACCAATAGCTGTACAAGGCGTTTGGGCTATTAAAAAGCCTCAGCAATACTTTGATGAGAAGCCTTGGCGCCGTTCGCATTTTCTGGGAGGAGGTACTATATTGATCAATTTGGTTCATGATTTGGACTTACTTCAGTACCTTCTTGGACCCGTGAAGAGGGTTTATGCAGAACTTTTGCCCCGCCAAAGAAACCCCGAAGGAATTGACGATCACGTGGATGAAGGTGCCGCTTTGACCCTTCGTTTTGAGAATGGCTGCTGTGGCACATTCATCTGTTCAGATAATGCAGTCTCTCCATTCAACTTTGAGTCGGGAACCGGGGAAAATCCCCTCATTCCTCACGACCTGGAGGTGGCAGGGGTTTATAGGGTTTTTGGAAGCAAGGGCTCGCTTTCTGTGCCAGACCTTACCCTTCACCACCAGAACAACATACCAGAGGAGTACCGTTCCTGGTGGCTTCCCGTAGAGTCGGAAAAGTTGTCAAAGTCCTTAGAAACAGAAACGAGCTGCTA
This sequence comes from Metschnikowia sp. 00-154.1, assembly GCA_002370645.1. Classification (NCBI taxonomy): domain Eukaryota; kingdom Fungi; phylum Ascomycota; class Pichiomycetes; order Serinales; family Metschnikowiaceae; genus Metschnikowia; species Metschnikowia sp. 00-154.1. Next base: position 1,672 of record NKZI01001981.1, on the reverse strand, counting down.
TTCTGAGTTCGCAAACATCACACCTCCTCCATCTTTGGAGACCAAGTCCAAATTCGGGAGTTATTCGGCAGACTTGCCAAAGCCTTTCGATCTCCAATTGGAGCATTTTGTCAATTTGATAAACGGCATGGAGACAGAGGTTAAATGCTCTGGAAACGATGCTTTACGTGCACTTCTCTGCATTGAAGCAGTAGTCAGAAGCATCGAAACTGGTCTCCCTCAAACCATTCAGCCAGTCGATAGCCTTAATTTAGTCTAAGGTTTGTACTAATATTTTGTAAATTTTAATAAGTTCGGCTCACATATAATGACGCGAATACTACTATACTCAATACATAGCTGGATTTATGAAAAAATACAGGTTAATATTAAGCTCTTTCCTTAGAGTACTTTCGGGAAATTGTGGCAAAAACTCCCTGCAATTTGAATTTCTTAATAAGAAACCTCTCCACCAAAAAGCGAGGACACCAGTTCAACAAGTAGCCCAAAAAGGTAGCCATTTGGCCTCTGTACACATTGAGTTTTCCTCCCAAAGTCTGGTATTCAAAGTCATTAACAACCTGATAGGCGTATTTTTCGGCCAGCATTGGATTGTTCCTAGCGGCCATTTGTCTTCTCTCTGTGAGCGCCTCTTCAATTCCCGGCACTTGGTATAATGAAGACGCGGACAATTCCCGCTTATCTGCGATATCTGATTTCACGCCTCCTGTCACAATATTAATGACCTTGACACCAAAAGGTTTGAGCTCAAGTCGGAGTGTTGCTGCATACAGATGGATTGCTGCCTTTGTTGCCGAGTATACGCAAGAGAACGGGAAAGGAATGATTCCACTCACGGAACCAGTAAAGCCAACGGTTCCTTTAGCCTTGATCAATAGCTGTGCAAATTCCCTTGTAAGACGAATGGGTGCGAAGACATTTACCTCGAAACATTTTGTGACTACCTCGTCGGTGACGTCAATTGCTGGAATTGCACAAGGCTGGCCGGCATTGTTGAACAAACAGTCAAGATAGCCATCCTCATTAGCAATAATGGTTTGCTTTAAATCCTCAACATTCTCAACCACCGTGACATCACAAGTCTTGATAATGATGCCATGTTTGGTCAACGGCTGCATGGGCTCCAAGCGCCTGGCGCATGCATAAACTTTGTATCCTCTTTTGGCAAATTCAATGGCGGTGGCGTAGCCAATTCCGGATGAGGCACCGGTCACCAAGGCAACTTTTTTGCGTGTCATAATAATTCTAAATAGGGTGTATTGATTTTGGCAAGGAGCAAGTAAATTGGATAGATCGCTAGAAAAGCATGCGTCGCAGAGACGTATGTAGTACTGCGAAGTACAGTGTTTTTCAAAACTATTCAAACCAGCGCGACAAAACTATTCAAACCAGTGCGACAAAATTATTCAAACCAGTGTGACAAAATTATTCAAACCAGTGCGACAAAATGTTTCGTACCCCTTCGCACATCCTTTCAAACCAAATGGCATAATGTTTCACACCAACTTTCATTAGAATTCAATACTCTGAAATCCTAAATCTGGACGATTGCCCCATATGTACTACATTTGGGAGTCTTGTAGTACCAATCAAGGGTCAAAACGGACGGAACTGAACTGAACTGGACTGGGTTCCTTGTGTTGAGAATGAGCAATGACTGATCATTCCAGAA
>NKZI01001980.1:0-34524 GCA_002370645.1 Metschnikowia sp. 00-154.1 | reverse complement strand
AAGCGAGTTCTTCCGTAGGCTCAAGTGATGGGGTGGACTGGACCCAAGTCATAGTTAATAAACGTAAGTCTGAAAACTAACACTACTGACTACTGACTACTGACTACTACTACTACTACTACTACTTTATATTATTACTACTACTATAAATACTACTCTACTACTACTACTACTACTTTATATTACTACTACTACTACTACTTTATATTATTACTACTACTATAAATACTACTCTACTACTACTACTACTACTTTATATTACTACTACTACTACTACTTTATATTATTACTACTACTACTAGTACTACTACTAGTACTACTACTAGTACTACTACTAGTACTACTACTGACTACTGACTACTGACTACTACTACTACTACTACTACTACTACTACTACTACTACTAGTATTACTATATGTTAGATCCACCATAGGTAGTACCCTATCTATTGAGGCATTTTGAGCCTACACTGTCTAATCCTAACAACAATGGCCTCATCGCTATTGTTCTCGCGCTTAGTCGCACGCCCTCTCCTCTAAAAGTATTTAAGTACCTCAGATTTCTCCTTAGGAGGAATCATCGGTGAATGAACATAGTAACCAGAGTACCTGACATAAACCGGAGCAAACACTATACTACTATTACTACTTTATATTATTACTACTACTACTACTACTACTACTACTACTACTACTACTACTACTACTACTGACTACTACTACTGACTACTACTACTGACTACTACTACTGACTACTACTACTGACTACTATTACTACTACTACTACTGACTACTATACTGACTGACTACTGACTACTAATACTGACTACTACTACTCACTACTGCTACCGACTACTATACTGACTGACTACCGACTACTATACTGACTACTACTACTCACTACTGCTACCGACTACTATACTGACTGACTACTATACTGACTGACTACTATACTGACTACTACTACTCACTACTGCTACCGACTACTATACTGACTACTATGTTAGATTCTTGTTGAACATTATGTACTAAGTTATCTGTTTATCCGTTGATGGGTCCTCAGAAAGAGGATCCAGTACGATTTATATAGCAAATGAAGAGAAACGTGTCATTGAAAAACTCTTCACCAGAAAAATGGTGGGGATTGTTATGGTATCTTGAAGACAGCTTATCATTTGCTATGGCCGAACGTCGTGCTACGGCGTTGCACTAGCCCTTGTTAGGATCGGGCAGAGAGGCTTCACAATAGCTCCATAAGTAGGTCACTATCTTTGGTGGATCTGACTGAGCCAATACACACTAATACACTAATACACTAATACACTAATACACTAATACACACCTATAGTAATACACACCTATAGTAATTGTCAACACGGAGGTGAGGTACTTCGTATCCATGTTGTATGCAGATAATAGAGCTGTACAAGTCATAGACGAATGGATAAATACCAAGCGGAGTCCACACCCTGTCTTAAGAATTTGGTCTTGTAAGGTACAACTTACATATCCCTGTATATCAATATATACCAAAATATAAGTTGAAAGTAAACATAGCTATAGTAATACATACATTATACTACCAAACTTTTACTATCAAATTTAAAGTGAAGAGTACTAATAGTAGAGTAGTATAGAGTATAAGTGAAGAGCATAAGTTAGAAAGTATACTTACCAGAGTGTAGAGGATGTAGCTACCATTACTAAGACTACATATCTATAAGGATACAGTATAGACGTTCCATGTATATTTACATAATTGCTTACACATAGGTAAAGCACTACCAATGGTTGATCTAACAAGTAGACTCATACAGGTATAAGTTTTAGTGTATGTTAGTATAAGGATTGGAGTATATTATGAGTACTAGAGTTAGTGGTACTAGAGTTAGTGGTACTAGAGTTAGTGGTACTAGAGTTAGTGGTACTAGCCTTATAATACTATGACTGACACAGCAACAGGATGGAATACAATGTGCTAGAACACTGGTGACTAGGCGATGCCGTTGTCAACTACTTAAATAGCCCAGAATCCTCTTTCTAAGGAATCATCAACAAAAAATATAGTAAACAGAGTAGCTGAAGTAACAACAAGAATCTAACAATCACCATATAATCACCATATAATCACTGCTATGTTTTTGCAATTGTAATTGAACTAGTAATTTCAATTGGACTGGGAGATTGTAGTGGAACAGTCTGTATTAACTGTGCACTGAGTTGGACCGGTGAATTTACCGAACATTATTCTGGCTAGACTGGTGAATCATGTTGAACTTAGGTTTGTAAGTAGACTGATGAATTGCAACAATACACTGGTCAGTAATGAGAGCACACTGTACTGAACTAAGTAGTACTTATAGTACAGTCTATTCTGTTAGTAATAGTATCAGTCTGGTAGGCTGTAGTTAAACCTTCATACTGTATTGGACCAGTTAGTATGATAGTACCAGTTAGTATGATAGTACCAGTTAGCATGACAGTACCATGTATTGGACCGACTTGGAACATTTTTGTGGCTAAACTGGTTAATTGTATTGAACTTGATATTCATGCTCACTTGTGTTAGAAAAATTCTTTTGAGGGGGCATGGATTCCATGATCTGGTCGAACTCGCCGATTTCTGTACCATCCACCGTCATCGAATGAACACTCCAATGGTTGGTGAAATCCAAAATGTTGTTCAAGGTGTCCATTGCAAACGAACTGTCAGTTGCCTTGGTGATATCTGCCATAGGGGGAGAAGAGACAAGATTGCCAGGGTCAATTTCTGCTGACGAAACGATATCGCCTAAGGGAGACAGTTTCATGGCTCCCCAGTCCAAGCGACTGACCTCGGAATGGTCAATGGGGAACCTGATTGAAAGGGATCCAAGCTCCAGGTTTCTGGCTATTCAAGCTACGTATAGTCAGGCTTGGAGAGAAGTCCGTTTCCATTGGCGAACTACAGTTAAAGATCTGGTCAACAAAGTCACTGTTGTTAGGAGCTTGCATAGCAAAGGAGCAAGAGTTCAGGGAATGTCTGGGTAAGGAGGGGTTTGAAAAGCTAGAAGTCTGAGAGAAGGAAGTCGAAGCGATAAAATCCTTATCAAATGGGGATTGGGAAATAAGACGCATATTGGCCTCCGATGCAAAGTAGTTCAAGTCTTCCACCAGTGTGATGTCTAGATTAAGGACAGGCAAAGAAACCTCGGGTTTGTCGGAGCTTTTCAAGAGCTTCCTGACAACATCCTCCGTCGAATTAGATGAGTGAAACGCAATTCTTGGCATCGCAAATGAAGTAACAATTGGACGAACTTCGAAAAGGTCGGGATCNCTGACAACATCCTCCGTCGAATTAGATGAGTGAAACGCAATTCTTGGCATCGCAAATGAAGTAACAATTGGACGAACTTCGAAAAGGTCGGGATCATTGCAAACTTTTCTTAACTGCATCAAACAATTGATAATGGATAAGAAATTGCCTGAAGCTAATGTTTCTTTTGTCTTGGCACGAGACATGAAATCATCATACAAGTATCCCTGTCTCTTTGATAACCGACAGTAAATGATATGCTCATACTTTCCGGGCATTTATTTCTCGACATCCTTCTTCAAACGACGAAGTAAATACAGCCGCAAAACAATACATTTATGCCTAAACTCTTATATTCGTTGATGGTTCCTCAAAGAGAGGAACCGAGGTGGTTTATATAACTTTGAGAGAAACGTGGAACCGAAAAACTCTCCACCAGAACAATGGTAGGGATTGTTTTGGAATATTCGAAAGGGACCATCTATGCACGAAGTGCTCTGATGGCCAAACGCCATATCACCATTGTAACAATCGGACTGAGAGGCTTCATAATACCTTCATAGCCAGGGCCCTGCATATGGTGGATCTTACAATCACCATATAATCAATTCACCCAAGCACCAATTGACTTTCTTTAACAATCAAAATATGATATAATCTCTGGTAGAAATTAAATCGTTACCCATTATATTGTTGTCTTGTTTCAAACTGTTATCTCAGACTCGTTGCTCCATTTCTTCGCATTGAATCTCCAGTAGAAAGCTTCAAATGACTCAACTTGGATCCCTTAATTGTTCCCAGCGGGTAGTCGCCAATACTTAAATTGGCTACATTGGTCAAGTTAATCATTGGGTCATCGCCAACGGTTTCCATGCTGAAGTCGACTCGATCGAACCAGCATACCTGCCATGGAGCTCTCGAGTCCTTCTCTTACACGCGCAACTCTCTCTGTTCGTTCTCGAATTTGCTCTTTTCCTTGTAGATTGGAGATTATTGGAGATTATTGGAGACTATTGGAGACTATTGGAGACTATTGGAGATTATTGGAGACTATAATAGTACGTCGTAGGTTTCATAATGCCTCTAAATGTAGTTTCCTACCTATAGTTGATGTAAGATTGCCTTCTATTCTAGTATTCGAACAAAATGACTAATTACTAGTACGGTCAAATATTATGATAATACATACAAATAATAATTCTAGCAATTCATGATTATGGCTTTGGTATGCTGCAAAGATATTATTACCGCTTTGGGTAACAGCATTACTAACTCCCAGCTCACAATCCTCTCTTAATCAACTTCATCCACCGTAGAAAATTTAGGCTCCACCTCTTCCACTACCTCATCCTGAATCTGATCCTGTAGTTGGTGATCTTCGTATTGGTCCTTCAACTTCTCAAACTCCTCCTCGTTCTCCAAAACTCCACTGATTCCAATGACATTGCACTCGTTAAATATCTCCAACACCCGTTCGGCCTCATCAACCTTCATGGTCGCAAAGATCTTGTTGACTTCATCTAAAGACCCCGAAGCAATGGCCTGGCGCATTTCCGGGCTCAATTTTTCCATGAACACTTTATATTCAGGAGTGCCTTCCACGGGCGGATTAACTTCAAGCGTTGTGCTTTCGTCAAGGGCCTTGAGCTGGATCAACGCCTCCTCTTCATTGGATTCCTGTTCTTGCTGGATCACCTTGCACCGATTCTGGATATGTGCAGCAGTACTGTCCACGTCTTGGTTAAAAGCCTGGCTGGCCGGAGATGCCTTATCGCTCAATTTCGAAAAGAACAACTTGGTAGCACGGATAGTCTGGTCCTTGGAAGCCTTGGGCCCGGCCAATTGCGAGATGTACTGCAACAACAACGACTGGTAGATAACCTGCTTGGCCTGTTTTGGGTTTCCTTCAAGCTGGAAGTCGAAAGCAGTCATGATCAACGAGTCTTTCTGGTGCTCTGTGCATATGTAGTAGTGTTTGATGAGGAACTCGGCCGACTTTTCCAACTGGGTATATGGGATCTGGGAGAACTCTAGGGTTTCAGGAAGAACCGAAAGCAGGTCGAACATTTCCTGGTCACTGGAAGCCAGTGGAGAGGAGATTTCCAGGGATTTTGCTGGCTGTTCCTGGTGGTTTGACTCAGACTTGTCCAAAGGTTTCGACTCAGACTGTTCCAGGTGGTTTGACTTTTCAGATTCCATTCCAGAACCCTTTCTACTTTCCCCTCCCGACTTTTCTACCGACTTTTCTCCCAATTTCTCTCCCGCCTCCACCCTCGTTGTTTTTTCTCCCTTTTTTAACTCTGAGTCCCTCAGTTCATCTTTATCCACATTCAAAAACGACCGATCGAACCCCGTATGGTAGTCGTCACTGCTGATCAAAAGTGATTTCTGGTACAACAAGTCGTCAAGTTTAAGTGCCTGTTTCAGCAACAAGTCATCGATCTTCTTGCGGTGTTCCGTCAAGTAACCCACCAACTTATCAGCATCATCCCTGGCATCTGCATGATCCTCCTTGATCTGAGTAAAGAGATCTTCGATCATCTCGTTATATGGCGGAGTGTTCTCCACCTCTTCACGGTCAAAGGTGATATCCTTCAAGCCTTTGCGCATGGACGAGTTTTTGTCGTGCTTCATTTTTTCAAAATCAAACTTCTCCTGAGGGTCAAAATGCCCATTGACCACCGCCATGATTTTGCCTGTATCAAGCATATCCTCACGAGGCACCTTCTGGAGGATCAAGTCCACACGCTGGTTCAATTGCGCGTACATGGTCAATTGCAATAGGATGGACTTGATCTCGATGTTGCGCTGATGTCTTTTCTCGTGGATATCTCTTTGTTTCCACTTGATGAATGACTTTTTGTCTACATTGGGATGGACTTCAATATCCGAATCGTCCGAGAGCTCGATCTTGTCCCATTTCGAGTAATCAATTGGCATCTATGTGGTTTTGTATGTTTACTTTTTGGTGTGTGTGGGTTGGTATTTTGTGTGTGTGGGTTGGTATTTTGTGTGTGTGGGTTGGTATTTTGTGTGTGTGGGTTGGTATTTTGTGTATGTAGATGTTGATGTGGTTTGTTGGTGAGTGGTTGAGTAGTTAGTGTAGCTTTTAGGTGTACCCTGGCCTGGATCTTGTACGCACTAATATACGTGTGTACAGGCGGCCGTGGAAAGGCATGGAATATCCTAGACGTACAGTGTTTTTCAGAACTATTCGAACCAGCGCGGAAAAATGTTTCGAACCAAGAAGACAGAATGGTTTAAACTAGCGCGGCAAAACGATTCAAACCAAACTAGCAAAATTAAACAAACCAATAATTCAAAATGTTTCGTACCCCTTCGCACATCCTTTCAAACCAAATGGCATACTGGTTCATACCAACTTTCATTAGAATTCAATATTCTGAAATCCTAAATCTGGACGATTGCCTCATATGTACTACATTTGGGAGTCTTGCAGTACCAATCAAGGGTCAAAATGGACGGACGGACGGACGGAACTGGACGGAACTGGACTAAACTGGACTAAACTGGACTGGGTTCCTTGTTATCCTGTATATAACAACTGGTTAGGGGTGTACGAAAATTTTTGAATTATTGGTTTGAAACATTTTTCTAGTGTGGTTTGAAACATTTTGTCGTGCTGGTTTGAATAGTTTTGAAAAACACTGTATAGTGTACAGTGTACAGTGTACAGAGTATAGTGTATAGTGTATAGTGTATAGTGTTGTTAGATTCGCGAGTACGTTAAGTGGCAAAATCTTTATTCGTTGACGAGTCCCCTAAAAGATTAATGTGAGCTACTCTAAGTAACCTTTCAAGAGAAACGTTTTCTCTGGAGAAACTCAATAGCGGTCAGTGTTCTAGTTAGCCGCAGGCCATCTTGGTACCTGTACAATGAAGGCTGGTAGGAGGCTGAATAAAAGACCTAATACAATAGCCGTTGGTGAGCTTATACATCATACGCTCAAAATACCTCAATAGCTAGGGTACTACCTATGGTGGATCTAACATATATATATAATTATTTCTACTATGTCCTCAACCAAGTCTTCCAGTAGGTTTCCAATGTCTATAGGGTGTATATCAGTCTATTAGTCTATTAGTCTATCAGTCTATCAGTCTATTAGTCTATTAGTCTATTAGTCTATCAGTCTATTAGTCTATCAGTCTATCAGTCTATTAGTCTATTAGTCTATCAGTCTATTAGTCTGTTAGTCTACTAGTCTCTAAGTCTACTACATCTACTACATCTACTAGTCTACTACATCTACTAGTCTACTACATCTACTAGTCTCTAAGTCTACTACATCTACTAGTCTACTACATCTACTAGTCTACTACATCTACTACATCTACTAGTAAACCCTACGTTTCTATGATATTCCTACACATCATCAATGTTAACAAAATACCTATCACTTTTACCATTAGTGGTAATGGCCTCAACTACCATTTTATCTCCCATCCATGAGCCGTCTATGGAACACCAAATGCACCAAAAGGAATTGAAAGAGGACTTGTCAATTTCTTACGAAGATCACGAAGATCCACGTGTGGATGGTTCTTCTTATCGGAGTTCTGACTTGGTCAAACGGGATAGCGACTTTGTCAACCCCCTTTCCTTATTCAAACAAGGTATTTACTACACCACCGAGCTTTATATAGGCTCCAGAGGAGAACGAGACTGACTACTCCAAGACTGACTACTCCAAGACTGACTACTCTAAGACTGACTACTTCAGAGTCAAAACCTTCAAATTCTCTCACAATTGCTCCTTCAAAATCTCTCACAATTGCTCTTCATTATCAGACCTTTTTCTTGAAATTTACATTCCTGGAGCAAACCCCAGACTCCAACATCACTATTTCACGTCCTACACTATCCATTCCCAAAAGAACCACTCATTGAGAAGCATTTACCTCGGAACCAAGAAATTATTGAAAGTATTTTATTATGATCTACTTAAGCCTTTGGTTCAAGATCTGGTTAGTCCTAGTCACTAGTCTTAGGTTTCAGATTTCCAATTGTCAGGTATCCAGATTTTAAGCTTTCCAGCTTTCCAGCTGAAAATTTTAAGCCAACTGGAAATCTTAAGCCAACTGAAAATCTTAAGCCAACTGGAAATTTTAAGCCAACTGGAAATCTTAAGCCAACTGGAAATTTTAAGCCAACTGGAAATCTTATGCCAACTGGAAATCTTAAGCCAGTCCATTTGGCCTCAAACCAACAAAGAATGCATAACCATAGCCAGTGGTCTCAAAAGTAATGGTGGTGCCCTTGGAAAAGTAAAGTACGTCTCCTGGAGAAACCAGCACCTTCTTTCCAGTCTCATCGGAAATCCAGTAGTCTCCCTCGACCTCCAAGATAATCTTCATCTCGTCATAGTCGTAGTGGTACACCAAAGGCTCACCTTTCTCCTGCTTGTAGAAGCCTGCAGACATCTGCTGCTCCTTTGGGGCATCGGAGGTGAAGATGTCGCCCAAAAACGAGTTGTTGCCAGGGGAGGGGATCTGGGGAGGCTTGACCTCTTTTCCCTCTGCTGCTGGCTTGTATAACATAGGCATTTTGTATGAGTAGGGGGAGATTAATAAGGTGGAGTAAAGAAAAGAGGAAAGAGTTGAGTGATGGAATTAAACTAACCTACGGATATGCTGCTGTTATATACTACGGATAGAGGACGGAATCGAGGGATGTTGGCGGACGGGACCGTTGATAGTAGGCGCATTGTTATCGCTCTTGGCTTGCCTGCTTTGGGCCAAAAGATACCGGTGCGCCAGCGTGCCGCGTGCTTATGCCCAGATAGGTGCGGGTCCGCGTGGCTTGCCTGCTTTGGGTGCATAGGACCCCACACGATAAGCGGTAATCCATACACTTCCAAACTGTAGTATTTATGCCTAAACAGTATTATTAATACCATAAGCTTATTCGTTACAAAAAAATATATATATCTATATGAATATAGTTTAAGCCCTAAAGTACTTATATGGGTGCTAAAAATAAAAGCCCGACGCGGGGGTCGAACCCGCAACCTTGAGATTAAAAGTCTCACGCTCTAGCCATTGAGCTAGCCAGGCATTTGCGTAAAAAAATGTTTCCTTGATTGTCTGCAGAACTCATAAGAAATTAAATATGGATTTGATGAAATGCAGTAGTTTCATATATATTCTGTGTATTTTGACACTTGAATGACGTTTCGACTTGCACAGGTAGAGGAGAACATATACTTCTCCAGGTTTTCAAAAGCATAACCCCTATATTTTGCCAAATATCTATAGACCTATCTATATCTATAACCTATTAATTATACATATAACTCCCAAGGTTTAGAGCACGCTTTTCAATTGAATGATTCAAAGTGTAATCATAATAATAATAGTATCTACTTAATACCATGCTCCGGATACACCCACACGAAGAAGTGGCTGGTATAGGTGTAAAAGGGACTAACCTGTTAAGAACTGTAATCTGTTACCAGTCTGCTATAACACTACTCTACCACTATCTAATAAACACTTCTATAATATATTCTACCAGAATTTACTAAACACCACTATAATATACTCTACCACTATCTAATAAATACTTCTATAATATACTCTACCACTATCTACTAAACACTATACTAATATACTCCACCAGTATCTACTAAACACTATACTAATATATTATACTATGCTTCACGTTAATTCGTTAATGGAATTTCTTAGCGGGAATGCTGGGTGATTAAATACTTAGCTGGTGAATAGCGGGGGAGCGAGGCAAGGTGGCTAAAGGCCATGTCACGAGCGATGACAAATGAATGAGTCATTGGCATTCGTAGGCTAGAAAGATACCTCTATGGGTAGTGTTTCCACACATGGTAGTCATGGTAGGTTTAATATTCATCATATCCCCAGCCTCGAATCCAGGTTATTTGACCATAGGAAGATGGTGTTTCTGGGAGTATTCCAGATAAAGCTGTGGTGCTCTACACCGCATACTTCCAGCTGGTACTGTGATAATATCGCCTGGTGGTTGATTGTCAGATTGTTTGCAGCGTACCGATAGAAGGTAACCACGGCAAACTTTCTTGTGGCCTAGAATTTACCTCCATTAGTTCGGGACCGTCCTAATATCGTTTAGGTCCTTCGTCCTTCGTCCTTTGTCCAATTTAGTAGGATCCTGCGTACTTTGAGTGGAGGTTTTGCACTAATTGGGAATTCCTAGCGTAATATCTTCGACCCCTCAAAATTCTAGAAAGAATATAAAACAATAAGTTCCCCAAAACGAATATACATCATTTAGGATGAGGATACATCATAAATCAAGATTTGGCCCTACCTTGTGACTTTTACCCAACACAGGAAATACATTAACCTTATAGAAACAAAGTTGAATGGAAACATTAATGCATGGAAAACCGGAAAGACAGTTTTTTATCAATGTAGACTTGCTAACGTATTTTGAAGTTTAAACACAAGGTCTTATGGTTTTGGTCAAAGTAAGTTTTGGCGTTGTGGAAGGAAGTTTGGTTTGTCGCGAGGAATGCTGCGAAACTGCGATCGAATGTGTCTGGGTGTCCACAGTGTCACGGTTGGGGGGACTTGTAGAAGTAGAAGAGCTAAAACCATAATTAGTAGATTTACTAGAAAAGTACCTAGTAGAAACTCAGTAAATGTTAATACCAGCGTTGATATTTGTTATATTTGTTCGTTGGTCCTGTTTGTGTTGAAAAACGGTAACAAGGTGAACGCGCTCAGTATCCCAATGGCTTGCAGGGATAGCGCGGTAACAAGCACCTGTTCTTCATAAGCACCTGTTCTTCATAAGCACCTGTTCTTCATAAGCACCTGTTCTTCATAAGCACCTGTTTTTCATAAGCACCTGTTCTTCATATGTACCTGTTCTTCATATGTACCTGTTCTTCATAAGCAGCTGTTCTTCATAAGCAGCTGTTCTTCATAAGCACCTGTGATTACTATAACCACCTGGTGCCGTGAAGGTAGAGCTCCTACATATATAAGGGAGTCTGGACCCATATCCATCTTATTTGATTACTTAATCAAATATCATCTGCCTGGGGCATTCTAAGATTCCTCCAAAGACCAGACCCACCAATAACCCAATGGACACTGACAACTCTACATCTCCTTCTTCTCCGGAAGTAAACACTCCTCAAGTGTTTACATATCTTGATGAGACTATGAGGACAGTGTCCTTCGGTCATCATCCACTGGATATCACACCATGGTTAATCTATTGTCCATCTGATGCCGCAACTATAGTTGCTATAGTTGCGGAATATGCGTTGTCTAATCTACAGGTTATGAGCTTAATGAATTATAAGAAGATAATCCATGTCCCGCTTAGCGTTGTTAATGGCACCAGAATGCCTGAACTTTATTTTCTTGTCATTGAATATTTTTCTGGGCTCTCACTGATCCACAAAACATACTGTCAAACGACTCCTGAAGGCTTCCGTGGACATGTATCGGGCAGTGAGTCTAATATTCGCAACTTGCAGATAATCCTTGATAATCAATTTGCCCTGCTCATTACACTCTGTTTCCCTGATCATACTAATTACTTGTGTACGATCCTTAGCAAATACTTTGTGGACACGGTCATGATTCCAGACTTGATTCAGAGTGAGCTCCACTGCGACGGCATGTCTTGGGGTAAAACTCTTCAAGAGCGTCAGCTCAAGGCTCTTGAGGGAGATGTTGTTCCGTTTGTGAAATTTTGTGTCGCCCACAATCATCAACGGGCAGCAATTTGTGTTACAATTTACTCCCTCTTGTGCAAACGTGTTCATCCACAAAACGAGGATACTTTCTTACGTGTCTACAAAGCCTTTTTCAACAATAAGAACGACATGATTAATGCTACTAAGATTTCCATGGCTCAGCTTAAGAGGCGTAAATTGTTGACTCTTCCCAGATCGAATTCTCTACGACAGTTGCAAAACAATTCCTCTAGTCGTGAAGCCTCGGACAAGAACTTACACAAGAATTCCTCCAACAAACAAGATTCACCTACGAAACTGGACATTTCTAACAAACGAGGCAAATCTAGTGCTAAACGCTCAAAAAAGGCTAAAACTTCTTCGAATCTGAAATCACAGAAGAATTCAACCATGAATTCAGCTTCGGACACCTCCAGTGGACAAGATCAAGTTAATAACAATACTTCAGAGAACTGTTCTTCTCACTCTACGAACCAAATTCAAAGAGCTGATAATTACTTTTCTTATAAGTTCCTTATGGACTGCGGTAGCCCAGTTCACTTGGTGAATGATCGCTCTCTTCTAACGGACTTTGTCACGGATAAAACCTTCTCTTTCGGGACCGCTGACACCCACCCTATGCCTTGCCTCGGTTACGGAAAACTCATTATTCCGGTTCCAAACATGCCCCCTATACATCTATCCAAGGTGTATTTTGTTCCTACAGTTTGTGGTCCTGTGTGAGGTTTGTTTTTCGGGTTTAGAGTGTGCGAATTTTGCACCCATATTCACTCAGTGCATGTCCTTTTCGCACTACTTCGGTGCTATACACAACAAAACGTGAACATACAACATACAAAAAAAAAATCAAAAACGTAAGGAAATTAGGAAATAAGAATGAAAGAGTTTTTTTTTTCTTTCCAATTTAGACCCTTTAAATATCCGCGTCATTTTTTTTTTTGAAGTTGTTATATTCTTGTTGTAACGTTAAATTCCTCAAAAGGAGGAATCTGAGCTACTTTTTTAGTGTTTTCCAAAGAAGGGGTAGCTGCGGAACAACTTTTTAGCTATCATTGATCTACTCACCTCAGGCCATCCTGGTATTCTGAGATACAATGATGGCTGGTAGCTGGTTGGTAGATGGTTGGTAAGAGACTCAGTACAAGACCCTCAACAATGTCAGTGTCAGTGTCAGACAGACAGGCCTCATAATAGGAATACTACCTAAGATGTACAATTATGAGCACTGATCCTGGTATGGTATGCAATAGCTTGGCCGGAATTGGGGGCCGCGGCCGGAATTGTCCAGCTACAGGATCTCCAAAAGTCCACCACGCAAAAAGTGTGGCCTCCAAAAAAAATACATTGTAAAGTCCGGAATTCTAGGATTCTAGCAAACTTATTTTTACAAGAAAGAAATGAAAAAAAGGTCGTTTGCGTTGGGCTTTTTTCTGCTGAGGTAGCCTGGTGCACGGGTGTTTATAGACTTTTACAACCCCCGTTTACCCCAGTTCCGGCCATGCTAATCAACCCTACTTAAATGCTCTACCTATGGTGGTAGCTCATTGAGAAAATAGGCAACTGACAATAGACAATAGAAAAAAGAAAGTAGAGACGTTTAAGTAGGACTAGAAACCAAGACCTATTACACCTCTTTCTTTGGTCATTCGAACAGAACAACCACCAGTTTGGTAAATTCTAACATCAAGATGATATCCTCAATGAATCAAGGATATTCAGTAGTATGGTAGTCAGTAGTATGGTAGTCAGTAGTATGGTAGGCAGTAGTAATAGTACTCGTGGGACTTTTGTTTCAGTAAATCATGGGTCGAGCTTCGGTCCCTCTCAATATATGCACGTACTTATTGACATTCGATTAAAACAAGTACATTCCGTACCCTCTGGGCTCCAAGTTTTCCGAAGATTTCCCAACTCCTTAACCACTACATCCCCTCTTTGTACCCTGTAGTTCATCTGTCTAACTCATTCAACGATTCGTTTGTTTCCCAATAGCACTACACTACCATACCAGACACCATACCAGACAACATACCAGACACCATACCAGACACCATACCAGACACCATACCAGACACCATACCAGACACCATACCAGACAATATACCAAACTAGTGCGCGTTAGCACGCACCTTCTGGTACAGAGGAACTAATACATGATTGGACTTCAATAACTCTATCAAATGAGAGACTTTGGTAATCATATCTGTCATCTGTCTTGTAACTCTATTGCTATGTAAAGTAATGAGTTCGTAACTTCTGTTTCGCAATTGATACCGCTCAGAATAGACCGGGATCCTCTTTATATATAGTTAGTCCCGGAAACTCCTAAATGATCTCTCTCCTTCATCAATCTCTCTGACCTACATTGTCTTCTCCAAGACAATGCCCAGAACTAGACGAGAGCTAGACGAGAGCCCATAGAAACTTGGCTCTAGCTTTGTCTCCCTTCAACAATACCCATTAATGTTTCATCTGGATGCCTTCACATGAACATGCAGAGTACGCGCACATTGCTGATCTCTCAAGTTCAGCAGGCACATGTCGCGTGTTCCAACACAGGCACTACACCAGAAACAATACGAACACTATACCAGAAATAATACAAACACTACACCAGAAACAATACGAACACTATACCAGAAATAATACAAACACTACACCAGAAACAATACGAACACTATACCAGAAATAATACAAACACTACACCAGAAACAATACGAACACTATACCAGAAATAATACAAACACTACACCAGAAACAATACGAACACTATACCAGAAATAATACAAACACTACACCAGAAACAATACGAACACTATACCAGAAATAATACAAACACTACACCAGAAACAATACGAACACTATACCAGAAATAATACAAACACTACACCAGAAACAATACGAACACTATACCAGAAATAATACAAACACTACACCAGAAACAATACGAACACTATACCAGAAATAATACAAACACTACACCAGAAACAATACGAACACTATACCAGAAATAATACAAACACTACACCAGAAACAATACGAACACTATACCAGAAATAATACAAACACTATACCAGAAACAATACAAACACTATACCAGAAACAATACAAACACTATACCAGAAACAATACAAACACTATACTATATAAATGTCGAGCGTTAACATAAACACTCTCGTAGACTGGAACGGCTACCTTGTTTCTTCATAAGAGAATCAACAACGCTGGTACAATAGTGGTTATTTTTTTCTCTTGTATCTTAACTTGTGCGACTCATAAAATTTAAAATACTTGTCTTGTGCGACTTTTATAGAATATCTTTCTTGTGCGATTTATATAGATTAGAGTATCTGTCTGTGGTGTATCTCGATCCCCTCTTTACAATGTTTTTCAAAACTATTCAAACCAGTGCGACAAAATTATTCAAACCAGTGTGACAAAATGGTTCAAACCAGTGCGACAAAANTCTCGATCCCCTCTTTACAATGTTTTTCAAAACTATTCAAACCAGTGCGACAAAATTATTCAAACCAGTGTGACAAAATGGTTCAAACCAGTGCGACAAAATGTTTCGTACCCCTTCGCACATCCTTTCAAACCAAATGGCATAATGGTTCATACCAACTTTCATTAGAATTCAATATTCTGAAATCTTAAATCTGGACGATTGCCTCATATGTACTACCTTTGGGAGTCTTGCAGTACCAATCAAGGGTCAAAACGGACGGAACTGAACTGAACTGGACTGAGATCCTTGTTATCCTGTATACAACAACTGGTTAGGGGTGTACGAAACTTTTTGAATTATTGGTTTGAAACATTTTTGTAGTGTGGTTTGAAACATTGTTCTAGTGTGGTTTGAAACATTTTGTCGTGCTAGTTTGAAACATTTTGTCGTGCTAGTTTGAAACATTTTGTCGTGCTAGTTTGAAACATTTTGTCGTGCTAGTTTGAAACGTTTTGTCGTGCTAGTTTGAATCATTTTGAAAAACACTGTATACACTTTGGATTCCTTGAAATCCGTCCTCCTACATCGGACTTGTTAATCCCATGTCTGAAGTCAAACCTGATGACTCCTGACGCCAAGACTCAGTTCATACTATCTGACTGCACATATACATTCCTCGGAACCTTATGAGACTTGTCTTTTATCCAATTGGAGTATAACACCTCCCTGCACACACACGTTAGAGCATCTCATAAGTTCAACATAAGAAGTCTATGCTACACTCTACACTATACTACTATTACTGACTATACTACTATTACTGACTATACTACTATTACTGACTATACTACTATTACTGACTATACTACTATCACTGACTATACTACTACACTGTACTACACTGTACTACACTACTACACTGTACTACACTGTACTACACTACTACACTGTACTACACTGTACTACACTACTACACTGTACTATACTACACTGTACTACACTACTACACTCTACACTACTATGGCTTGGTGTGGACTCATTACGTAATTACTGTCTAGTCACATGAAGTCAAGATACATCTATGTGTTGACGTAGATGAATGTGAATTAACCGCAAATTTGAGGTGACCACAATGCATCACCATATCAGTCCATTCGGACACGCGTCCATGAGAATATCTCAAAGTAGTGGTGGAGGTAGTCATGAGTAAGGTATAATGGTATACATTCGGTATGTATTTGGTATGGTTTATAGTTTATATTAGTGATGATTTCGAACACTCTTATAGTTTAGGTGTATACAAAATGAGTAGACTTAGAGATTTAGGTCAAGTCATATACTACTATGGTATACTGGTATACTACTATGGTATACTGGTATACTACCATGATATACTGGTACACTACTATGATACACTACTATGATACACTACTATGATACACTACTATGATACACTACTATGATACACTACTATGATACACTACTATGGTACACTACTATGGCATACTCTACTACTGACTCTACTACTGACTCTACTATTAGATACGGAAAATTCACTGTGATTGGTATGAGGTGAACTATGGTTGGAGTTGATTATATTAAGTATAAATAAATATCCATTCTAAACGCATTACTAAAACTCTAAAACCAGACAGTCGCATATTAAATCTCAAACACAGTATTAGCGAACTTGTTCGTTGTTAAGGAAATAAACCAGTTGACTCCATAGATCCATGATTAGAGTCATTGCCAAATGATAGGCCCATTAAGAGACAAACTCAGTCAGACAAACTCGCAGCTGTGTCCATAGTATACCTTTCAGATTCCATAGACCATTGAAAAACCATAGATCATAGACCATAGATCATAGACCATTGATCAGAAATCATAGATGGGATATCATAGAAATGATGAACTTATGGATTCATTCAGATTTCATAGATCATAGATCAGGTTCATAAACATCAGCGTAGGTGTCCATTGGTAAGATCTCATAATATAATCCACACATGATATGAAATGATGACCACTTGATTTTTATTGGTGATCATTGACATTGGTGGTGGCCAGGACAGGATACGACAGTAGTCTGGATCCAACTGCAGCCATGAAAAAATGGCCACCCAATGAAAATGGAATAGGAGTCAGAAAGTTCAATATCACCTCATTGAAACTTTACTCTTCATTGATCACTCCACTAGTTGCAAGCACATATCAAGCGAAGGCTCGAGCTTGGCATCGTTCATGACAATAATATCACGCATGATGGCCTTGTCCAAATTGGGAAACACTTCAGCGAGCTGGGCAAAAACCTGGTCGATTTCTGTGTCTGTGGGGGCTGAGGGTGGATTCAGCGTAGACTCTTGAGGCTCCAGGGTTTCCGTCTCTTCGGATGCAGGAGAAATGAAACTGGAAATGGACTTGGTCAACATCTCTGCACTGGCAAGAATAACTCCTGATGGAGATAACGTGCGGCCAGCATGACTATCGCCCAGAACACCCTCCGATGCAGTTTCATCCCGGGTTTTTTGGGTCTGTGCCTTTTTCTGCCGAAGAACAGCGTCCCATGCCTCCATATGGGCCTCGTACTCTTTATCAGTCACAGTAAGGTCGTCTTTCTGGATGTTCTGGATGAACAGAATGGCACCCTGAACCGTGGACAAGTAGTAGCTTGTTTCACCATGGATCAACCACCTTTCACCCCTGTATCGCTCAATGTAGTGGAGATTGCACAAGAGATAAGGAGTCTTTGCCCGGAGCATCACGAGAATGAGTAGTGGAATGAACAGATCAGCATTTGTTTCCTGCCCATTGGCCCGAAGAAGACTGAAGATGATCTTGCAAGCATTGAGAATGCAGATGATCTTGTCACGTGGAGCCCGGTACGAGTTGATTTTGTTGAGCTCTGTTTCTGCATAATGCAAGTAGTCCACCTGGGAGTCCTTGGAGAGATGGTCCACGTCCACATCTAGATGCACTCCTGAAAGCCAGCTAAATTTCTCCATCTGTGAAGAAAGCTCCCGGTCATCATCTATATCTTTGGCCAAGGCCCCATTGGTATGATTTCCTTTGGATACGGGAAAACAGCATTCGTAGAGTCTGTTCATGACCAACTTCTCCACTCCCTCCAAGGAGTTCTCCGTATCTAACGCATCCATCAGTGCAAAAGGCTCGTGTTTATAAAATTTTTCCGCTAGAAACTCAGTGAAATTGCGTACTGCCTTTGTTTTCTGCGCTGTAGACATGGTGTCTGATTTTCGGGTGAACGACACAAGAAACGAGCGAATGTAGCGTACAATGGGATCGGCACTTTTCTTGCGGAGATGAGCGAGAAAGATGGAGAAGTCAAACGGCCGGTGTGACATCTGGTGTTGTTGGCGAGCATCAACTTTTGAGGCTAATGAGTCTTTTCGTGAAGAACGGACCCTAGTCTCTTTTAAATTGGATTTTTGGTTCGATTTTTGGGTTGATGAAGTGGAATTATGGTCGGAATTTTGGGTTGGCTCCTGGTTTGATGGTGTGGGAATCTGAATTAGGCTAGCCTTGGTGGATTCCGGCCCATTTATTTCTGGAACCTGGTATTCTTCCAATGGCTCAGTAGTGTCAATGGAAAGAAGATCTGTTTTCTCGAACTTATCTGATTTTTCAGAAAAAATTTCATTTTCAGATAATTTATCATCGTCAGAATCCTTCTCGTACGCCTTGACCGGTTCGTTTGTTTCGAGTTCCGGCTCGTATGCTTGCATAGACATGCTTGAATAAGAGACTTTTGATGACCTTATTTCGGGCTCTAAAATTCCCGGTTTTTTCAGTTCGGCAGAATTCTCAAGTTCCTCAGATTCTCCAGATTCTCCAGATTCTATCAGTTCCTTAGGTTCATTAGATTCTTTTGAAGTTCCTAAATCTATAGGTTCAGATTCAGGACTCTTAGATTCCTCAAGTGCTGTAGGTGTCTTGGGTTCTGTAGACTCAGTACTCTTAAATTCCCTCTCCTTCATTTCAGAGTCATTGAACTTATTAGACTCTTTGGATTCTAGCTCTTTGGACTGTACAGATTTTGATTGGGTGGATTCAGGGTCAGTGGAGAATACCTTCTCAGAGGGTTCATCCACATCAGAAGTTTCAGATGCAGAATCAGAATCCTTCGTCTTCTCCTCCACAATACTATTGTTCATGTTCTCCTTCAATTCCCTTACTCTCTCCATGCTATCATACTTTTCAAGGATGTTCCGGGCCCCAGTATCAGACAGAGACACTAGATTGGCTGGGCCAGCGGAGATATGGCCGGAAACTGAAATCCTGGGAACACTAGAGACTCCAGAGACAGGATTGGAGGAAACTCCCGAAATACCCGAGATACTACCAGGAAGGTTAGGAGACCCGGTGTTTTTGGGATCCACATTTTTCAAGTCGATTTTTTCAGTACCAAAGTGGTCATTATCATTATTGCTATTATTAGTATTAGTATCAGTCTCAGTCACAGTACCATCATTATTATTACTGTTGTTGTTGTTGTTGTTGTTGTTAGAGGTTATTTGGGAAAGGCTGGGAGGTAGGGATGTGGAGGTGGCATTGGAGGTGGACGTGGTGGCCAGCGACTTGGAAATGTTGAATTTGAACTGGCTCATAGGTCCGGCGACTATAGATGGAGTTTTTGGCGAGGAAGATGGGTGGGGTACTATGCAGGCCGAGGCTGGGATGGGTCGAACTGTAGTTTACTATTGAGTATTGTGTGCGGTGATATGGTAATCCGGCCTGCGAACAGTACAGCCACAGTAGTTATACCAGAGTCAACCAGAATGCCAATATGGTATTAATTAGGGGATGAAGTAGAAAATAGAATCAGAGGACTACAGGAATATAGTATACAGTATGGAGTAGTATAGGGTAGAGTCATAAAAAGCAGTAGTGAGTATGTATTACAGTAATAAACTAGGTAGTAGAGAGTATATAGTGTTTCTAGTATAGAGTATACAGTAGGGTATAGTGGTAGCATAGAGAGTCTACTAACGTATAGTACAGAATACTGTAGTAGAGTAGAATACTGTAGTAGAGTAGAATACTGTAGTAGAGTAGAATACTGTAGTAAAGTATTAGTGTACTATAGTACAGAGTATACAGTATGAAATGTTAAGTCTAGTTTGCCTGATCTAGAGTAGACAGTAGAGCATAGAGCAGTAAGTACTATCATAGAGCGTAGAACTTCAGTACTCATGCTGATCATTCATTCGTTGCTTCAATATCTAAACTTACAGGCCAGTGATCTCACCATATACTCATCCACGACTTACTAACAACACTACTCACTCACCAATACCTCTACTCTACTCTACTCTACTCTCTACTAACTTTATACTCATTCCACTATACGTCAGTCACTCATTACTGTCGATTACATTTACCACATATTTTTTAGTAAAGTATAGAGTAGTACTATCCTGGAGTAGAGTAGAGTATAGGGCTGAGTATAGGGCAGAATGGTATAGTAATTCATAGAGTAGAGGTTATAGAACCAGACTCATCACATTGCAAAACTAGAACCAAGACCAAACTAAGACCATAGTATTAGGACTGAACCAGCTAGAACTACTAGTGAACTAGAACCATAAAGCTAGAATTAGGACTACATCCAAGACTGGACTAAGACTGAATTAATACCATACCATGACTGTTCTAGAAGTAGAGCTGGAGTGGAGTGGAGTGGAGTGAACTAGACTAAGACTAGGACCACGGCTAGGATAAGAACTAGTGCAAGAATTAATCTAGTCCTGGAACCAAGCTATAAATACTGGAACTAGGATTAGAAGAATAAACTATGATCAGAGTTAATAGTGGGATTAAGACTGGACTAAGACTACTATCACTGGACTAAGACTGAGTATCATTCTAGTCAACTAATCGTCTAGTCTTCTAATCCTCAAGCACTTAGTGTTCTAGACCTAATTCTGTCTACTCTGTCTAGTTGGTGTAGTCTTCTAGTGTTATAGCCTGTGTATTCTGGACAGTATCATTATTGACCAGTTGCATTTATTCTTCCAGAATACCGCCAAGTCCAGCCAGTCAGCTATTGTGGAAGACCATCATGTGCTACGAGTATTGGCTCATTTGGCCGTGGTGATATCCATGCTAGATCCTCACCAGGGGTCAAAAGCGCCCACCAAAATCATTACCAGGTATGTCTCCAAACTTTCGGATAACGGCTTTGACGATCTTGTGCCCATTGACTTGTCGTACATACCAGACGAAAAGGATTTGCGTGAGTGCTACTCGGTATTTCTATCAACCATCACCGACGCCGAGAAACGTCACAAGCAACTTGAGACATTCAAGAGACTTGGCCTTAATGCTCCTGATTCTGTTTCAAACTTGCTCACGGAGAGCTACTAGCTCAGTATGCCTATTCTTGCTATCTATAATATCTAGAGGTATGTATTCTCTATTCCAGTCACTTGTTACTAATTACTGTATTGTACCAGTATACTGTGCTACACTATACTACTGTGCTACACTATACTACTGTGCTACACTATACTACTGTGCTACACTATACTACTGTGCTACACCATACTACTATACTACACCATACTGTACCTTACTATCTTATACTCTAGTGTGGTGTACTGTAATATACTACACTGTGAGCCTTATACTTGGTTTCTAGTATAGTACTATAGTCTAATACCAAGAAATGGGGCATATAAAACTAAAGTAGACCCAATGTAATCCTATTAACAATGAGCGATTGTGATTGGGCACTTGTGGAATGTGAATAAATAGTAACCAACCCAATGGAATAAGACCTAGTCTTTAGCCTAAGTACTTGAATGTCCTTTCATACTGACTGTCAGACTCCATACTGACTCTAAGACCCCACATAATCCCAGCTTTTTGAAACGAGAGATTAATAGACCATCCTGCAATATCACTTGTAGTTTGCTTTAGAAAGTTGGCCATCCTGGTGTCAAAGCTCCTATTCCGGTGGTCGTGGCAGTCCACAGAAACCAACTTCCAAACCAAGACCACTACTTGTCTCCAGTTTCACCTGTATATCTTCACCCTGTACTATCCTCACCATTAAACATTTGACCGTTGTACATTCCGACTGTTAACATTTGACCTTTGTCATGTTGATCATTGTCATGTTGACCCATGTAATGTTGCTGTTCTAGACAGGACTTGAAAAGTGTCATATGAGTCCTAGCTTAAGAGCTGAGTTTTCACTCCTCAACCTGTCAACCTCTCAAGTAAGACAGATTTCGTAATATCGAGCATTTATGTAACCCTTCAATCAAAGAGGTAAACATGTAAACAGGTAAGCACGTAAAGCTGAATGTAAAGGTCAATGGTGAAGGTGAACGGGAAAATCCAATTTCCTCCTTGTCAATATAAAGTAGAGCTTCGTCTCAGTTAGTACCTCACTTGAGAGTAAACTTGAGCTTCAACTTGGGCTTTTGAGGTTGGGGTTTCTGTTTTGGCTCATTCTTTGGTTTCGCCTCGGCCTTTGGGTCCTGTTCACCCTTCAGCTCACTCTTTAGTTCCAGTTCACCCTTTGTTTCTTTGGCATCATCAGGAGATGGGGTGTTGGACCGGCTGTGGATATAGATCTTCTTCTTTTTCTTGGGAACTTTGGCGGGCTCCTCTGAAAACGGACTGGCCGCTCTGCTCACCTGCAAATCGGCATTTAAATTGTCACCCTTGACTTCCTTGATACTGTCCATATTCTTCTCTGACTCTTTTTCAGAAACAATACTTTTAGGAGTCGAGTCGACCTCCATTTCTCTTTCTCTCTGTTTTTCCCTTTCCCTTTCCTTCTCCTTCTCCTTCTCTCTTTCCTCCTCCATATCCATCTCTCTTTTTTCAAAGGGACGACAGGAAACAGAGACGGTCTTTTGCGTTGTGTTGATGCGGATGTAGCGTAAGGGCCGATGGAGTCTGATCTTCACGGTGGTACCGTTCACAGAAACAGGCGCTGCTCCAGACTTGGAGAGCTTAAACGTCAACTTCATTGGGTTGAACACGTCTCTGGTCACCCACAGTCCCAGCACTCCATCCAACTCCATTTGATCTGGATCAACTAAGTGATGTGATTCACTCTGTAATTCTGTCAATGGCTCTGTCTCTCTTGGCTCTGAATAGAGACCCTTTTCTACCTTCAGTTTCACTACCTTCAGTTCCACTACCTTCACTTCCTTGATTTCCTTTTCTTCCACTTCTTTCGGTTCCTTCACTTCCTTAGCCTTCACTTCTTTTACCTCCTTTGGTTTTGGTTCCTTCACTTCCTTAGCCTTCACTTCTTTTATCTCCTTTGGTTTTGGTTCCTTCGGCTGCTTTGGTTTTTCTAGGATCTCGATATCCTTGGGTCCAGGTTCATGTTCGTTGGCCCGATCCATTCTTCTGCCCCGAGGCTTATCCATTTTGAGCTTCAACTTGTGGTTATCAATGGAGAGACGCGAGCTCAACTGGATCCGGAACCGGCCTTCTCTTTTGATCACAAGCTTACCGTCACCAAGATTCTTGGCCACGATCTTCTTCTTCAACTCGTCAAAAGATACACACGGCACGGGAATGTGCACGGGGAAAGAGCTCACTGCATCGTAGAGAACATCACACACAAGAAACACCGTCTTTTTTTCATGTAAACTTAAAAGACTCAGGTGGAGAAGCTCCCAGAGTGTTTTCTGGAGCCCCGTACCAATAGCCAAGTCTCTTCTTAATATGGAAATCAGGCCCTTGATTGTGGCCTTGGCCAAAGCATCTCTCCGAAGGCTCATTTCCAGACTTTGAGACTCTTCCACAATCACCATATTTCCCAGCTTCCCTTTATTATCGTAGATAGCCTCTAAGGACTTAAATTCTGGGTCATCTAGCATTGAAGGGTTGCCGTGAATGGCAGCTTCACTGATGGAATCGGCCAATACACGTATAAGCCCAGAGCGGAAACTGGCAGACGTGTTCTCCAAAAGACAAACATGCAAAAAGTAGTTCAAAATCTCGGCATTTTTCAAGCCTCCAAGAAGAAAAAGACCCTTGAATGCCGTCAAACGGATCTGGGGCTCGTTTTTCGAATGCGTTAAATGGAGCAACTCCTCGAACGATACGTCATGGAGATTGCACCGAGCCAAGCGGATTTTTTGTTCAAGACACGCCACGGAAATCACCATATGGTACGAAGGCACGTGTCTATCGAGCTTATGGATGCGGTTAATCTCCTCCATGACTTTCCGTAGAAACTTGCTTCGAGGGTCCTTGTTCAACTCTTTTTCGAGGTGGAAATCTATGCTGCTGGGGATTTCCTGCATCACAGACTGCACCACGGCCTCCACCAACGTGGAAATGTAGAAACAGTCCTGGAAATCGTTGTTGGAGTTGTCATTGTACTTTAAGAGATTGTACAACAAGCTGCGGATCACGGGCGGAGAATTGCCGTTATCGTCCTTGACCAAGGCCAAGAAACGGGGAATTTCCTTCTGCAAGAAGAACTCGCCGAAATCCTGAAAATCGTTACTTTTGGGTATGTAACTGTTCTCAAAACAGAACATTTGTCGGAACGCCCGAATCAAGTAGTCCAAGCCAATGAAATGGTTTGCTGACGTGGAAAACCCAGCGAGTGCCTTTGCTGCAGCGATCCGAACCCCATAGAAATAACGTGTATCAAGAAGTGTCCGTGTGAGCATTGTGCAGTATATTCTGCTTGGCTTTTCTTGGGCCCCAAAATATTGAATGGCTGCCAATTGTGCCTCAATGTCCCTGTCCTGCTGAAGCTGGGCACCGTACATGTAATCGGGCTGGATCACGTGCACCGTGGCTATCCACTCGAAATCAGTATCGACACGGATCCACTCGAACGGGTCCAAGAACTCTTCGTCCCGTTTGGGCCATTCTTCAAGCTTCCAGTCTCGAACCTCTTGAGGAGATTCCAAAACGTCCCCGAGCTTCGAGAACACCAGTGCCTCCCCGTCATCCTTATTCTTCTTAAGTCGTTTGAACTTGGTGTTATACTGCACATCGAACTTGACGACGGTATCTTTGATATCCACAATATGCTCATATGGGGTGCCGTCGGCCTCGTGCACCCGGAGCGTCATTGGCCCCAAAAACGTTTGCTGCACCGGGTAACTCTGCTCGTCATTTAAGTAGTTGACTGCATCTCTCAAGAATGTTTCCGTTTTGGGATGCGGTGACTCCGACTGTTGCAATTGCAGTTGGCGAATGATCACCTCGATCATCGACCGCTTCTTGTTGAATTTCTGGGTGATATTGAAAATAGGTGCTCCAACACCATAAACCCATTGCTTGAAAAAAGCCTCGAGCCTGTTTCGGTTCACTTTTTCACACACATACTGGAAATGCATTGTAGACAAGGCTCCGTTCTGCATATCCCCCGACATGGCCTGAAGGAAGAGTTTGGGGAGCACACGAGAAAAACCAAACGACTTATCTGTTTTCGTCATACGCCGGTCCAAAATAAATAAGATGATGGGCGCCTTAAGTCGGAGAAAGTCGAAGTTCGCTTCGCTGACTGGAGCCTCAAGAACCTGTGCACCCAACGGCCTCTGGCCCACATCTTGTTCCACTATAGCATCCATTCTGCGCCGGATTTGGTACCTGCACTCGTTGGAGCCCATGAGTGTCCGTGTGAATTGGATGGTCATGTACTTGGCAATCCCAATGGTGCACCACATATCGTTAAGTGTCAGAGGGACGATATTTATACCAGACCACTGACCTGCGATGCAGTCCAAGATCTCTTCGGTCACAGTGAACATGGGCTCAATGACATTTTCGGGGTAAAGCAAGTCCGACGAAAAGAGCGAGAGCCCGGCAAAATTGCTCTTGGGGTATGTCGTGTCGTGCACAAACACTAGCCCATAGGAACTGAAAGGATACGTCCCGTACTCCTTCAGAAAGTACTCCACAGCCTGCTGTGCGAAAATACATGTATTTTTGCCCATTTTCTCTTCTCCCGGGAGAAAGTATAAGAGGACCGGCAATTGGGAGTCGTCTTTTTCCAAACCTTCGAAGTCTTCATCCACGTAATCAGTAGCAGCCGCTGAATCCTCAAAATCTGCTAATTCTGTGCTTTGAAAAGCTCCTATGGCCCATCCAATGTGATGAGCACAAATGGGGTTGAAAATGGCCCAGGAAACCACTTTTTTCAGGAGATCCGAAGGGTGGGGAGATTCTTTGGCATTGACAAAATCACCAGAACACACCACTAGGTCCCTATTTTCATCGTCATCGTCATCGCCACTTTGTCCATTCAGAAAAATGTCCCTCACAGACCTCGGGATACTAAGTTCAAGCGACCAACTGCTCCGCTGCAAGAGATTATCTATGCAAGGCACCCAGGAGGATGCAGAAACGTTATGTTCGGAATTAGTGGTGTACACGTGCCAAAGGGAGCGGTCAAGCGTATCACTTGCCACAAAATTAAGCCCGTTCTTGGGGTTCACCACCAGGTAATAGATTCCAATTTGGATGGGGGCATATAAATCAGTGGCGGAGTGTTTGAGCCGCATGTGCAGCGGTGTAGTGGTGGAACCCCCGATTTTCACGGATGATCCAGGTGTATGTTGAGTGGCAACATCCGAGGCTTCGATACGGTACTTTTCCGGGAAAAATATCATCAATTCTTCGGTGTTTGGGTTGAAGTGGGGCACCTGGAGCAGTTGTTCGTCCAAATGGCCGAAAATGTAGCTCAATTTCTGCCTCAAAAGGTGATGTTGATGGATATTGAAGTCACCCAGAGCCTCATCCCATACATCGGGCACTTTCCGGCGGGCATACTCCTCAAAGGTGTCCAGGTTATTTATGTACAAGTAGTCGTTGTGGATGAAGTCGGTGAGTTCCAGCCCATTAAAGAGGATCTTGGAGATGGACATTTCACGAGCATCCAAGCGGAGCGAGCGCACATTGGCCGAGGTGGGAATGACCGTGAGTTCTGTGTACCCCGAGATTTTTTTTTCCTGGAACAGTATATCGAGGTTAATCTGCTGGTGGGCAATCTGCACACTTTGGGTCAGGAGACTGGGGGGTTTTTTGGGGTTGCGTGATTTGGGCGTGCCAGCCATGGAGGGTAGGCGAGGCGTTGGGGCCGGCGACGGGTCCACCAAGCTAGGCATATTTGAAGGCTGTGAAGTAGTGTTTTGGGTGAAGGTGTAGCTTTTGGGTGAAGGTGTAGCTTTTGGGTGAAGGTGTAGCTTTTGGGTGAAGGTATAAGGATTTGAGTGTACAGGTTTATGATGTAAAGGTTTAGAGCTTAATGGTTGTCACTGCTTCAGATGTTGGGTGTAGGTGTGGATGTGGGTGGATGCCTGATGATGTATGCGGTATATAGATGTTTGTATGAGAGTGAGAAAGTCGCGTGCAAGGTCACGTGCAAGGTCACGTGCAAAGTAATCATGGCTCATTACTTCATACACTGGAATCATAACGGTAGATATTAGTAGTAGAATTCGGGTATCTCTTATTTCCTTCCTTTTGACTGTATATAATTGGTGGTTGGTGGTTGGAATGGGGAGTATGGTAGGTGGCTGGTGATGATATATACTACTACTAATTATCTCGCGCGAACAATACTGAGACATTACAAAACAGTGAGAAACGGTCAGAAATAGTCAAAACTGACCCCAAAAAAACCAAAAAAAGAAAAAAAAAAAATTAGAAAAGACAGAAAAAAGTGAATATAAGCATTAGGATATTTTTCTGTACCATCATCTTACATTCCTTAAATTTCTTAGTATCAGTTTTTCATTTCATCTTCATTCCAGTATCATCAGTCTGAATTTTTGGTGTGCAATAGTTCATAGCAAATTGCTCGCAAATCACTCGCAAGTCACTGTGACTGAGTATGATGGAAAGTAAACTACATCAACACTTCGCACATTCGAAAACGCTTGGTTGTCTGTAAGTGCGTAGAAAAGAGTGCGTAAAAAGAGTGCGTAAAAAGATTCTGGAGAGGCAGAAAGGGCAGGCAAAGTCGCGTCCAGTATAAGTAGTGTACAGAGAAGGGGAGGATAGAGAATAGAGGATAGACTACAACATAGCATAGGAGAGGAGAGGAGAGGAGAGGAGAGTAGAGTACGAAGTTTAGAAGGTAGAGTAGAGTAGAGTAGAGTAGAGGGTAGAAGGTAGTAAAAGTATAGAGTATAGAATATAGAATGTAGAGTTTTTAGAATAAGAGGAGAGTAGAGAATAGACTTGAGAAGATAGTATAAGGAGAGGAGCTTATAACAGAGAGTAAGAATTAGAATTTAGAGGAGAGGAAAGAGGAGAGAGGAGAAAGGAGAGAGGAGAGTGAAGCCGATGGTATGAGGAGAGGAGAGTAGAGGAGAATAGAGTAGAGGAGAGTAGAGTAGAGGAGAGTAGAGGAGAGTAGAGGAGAGTAGAGGAGAGAAGAGTAGAGTAACAAGTTTGGAAATCCAGGATAGAGTACAGGGTAGATTTTAGAAGATAAAGGAGAGTAGAGGAGAGGAGTAGATATAAGGACAGACTTAAGCTAGAAATTGGTTCCTTACAGTCGTCCATTACCCATAAAGACGAGCAGCTCAAGGAGCTCAAGGAAACCTTGAACAAGAACTCCGAGAGAAATTCGTTGAATAACCAGATTTTTACGCTCAAGGCCAATCCACTGTAAACCACTACAATACACCCACACAGATACACTAAAAAGTATTCTAATAAAATAGCCCTGTAGATTTACATATTTCCTTTAGGCGTGTTTGGGGTGGATGCATAGCCCATGGCTGCTGAGTTCAATGATAACTGCTCAAGCTGCCTCATGACATTGGCGTCCTGTGCATACGCTTTCCGGTTGTAGCCATACTCGGCTCCCTGGAATGCTCTACACTGGGTCTGCTCACTGTGCCTGTGCCATACATGTTGTGCTAGCGTCGGAGTTCCAAACAAACTCGTTGTTCCATGGGTTCAAGTCGTTGGAGGATTTAGGCGACTCCGAGGACTTGGACGAGGAGGTGTTTGTCCAGAGAACTGTCCAGAAAACTGTCCAGGGCACCGGTTTGAACAACACCCAGGGAGACCATGGTGTCCAAGATGTTCAGGAGAGTATTGAAGAGGGTGATCCTAGTGTTGAAAGTGAACAGAGTGAAAGTGAAGAGAGTGAGAGTGAAGAGAGTGAAAGTGAAGAGAGTGAAGAGAGTGGAAGTGGAATATGTGATCGATAGACTTATGAAACCTGTTGACTGATTATAAGTCTCTCCTGAGACTGACAATTGTTCTTTGAAGTAGGGTTGGTTGACTGCTATCTCTAGTGGTTGGTGGATTGACCCTAAATGAATGAGAATAGTGTAAGGCTGCCTGTGTGGCCGCTCAAGAACGCTGAAAAAGACTGCTCTTTGATATTGTAAAGTTTCCTTTGAGATCGTTAAGTCACCTAATGACTTGTTTAAGGACTTTTTCACCAACGGTCCGTCTCGATACTGGCACCGATACTGGCACCGATAGTGACACCGATAGTGACACCGATAGTGACACCGATAGTGACACCGATACTGACACCCGGTGTCATGTTATAACGGCCTGATGACGTTTTCTCCCCAAACCCGCATTTACTTCTGACCGAAAAGACATTATACTGGAGACTTGACCCGAACTCCCAGAGTACAACTTCAAGGTTTTGCCTGTATTAATGTCTCCCATTCACGAATGCACTTGTTCTGGGAGCCAAAAAAAAAGGCATTTTCCAAATGGTTGACGTCGAAGCACCGAGACTGCATCAAACTGGCCATTATTCAAGGTAGGAATAATGGATTTGTTGGACGTGTGACGGAAATGGTGGTGGATGTTTCCCTCGTTGTAGATTATTGTCTCTTTGTCCACGTGACCAGCACGTTCTGCACCCAGAGGTTCCAGGTGGGTACCCCCACAAGCCGTTCACCGTCCATTATGACAGGTACATTTCCTAGATCCTTCATAAGCCCACGTGATGGCCACGAAGAGAAAGACGCAAGGAATTGTCTCTTTAGGGAAGAATGGTAGTAAATGGCGGTATATGTCTTATGTGCAGGTCCTCCAGATTTCATCCACCACAAGCGATCGAAGCACTTCCAGCCATGATTAACCACCATTTCGTATTTTTTCGGAACCTCGTTGCATGCAGCAAAATGGAGTGTTTGTCCCCTCCTTTGCACGTGGATTTTCACGTTCAAATAGCAGAAAGTAGCCTCTTTCTTCTGGGACCGAATGAATTCTGCCAATGCAGGAACAAAATTTCGGTGGATTCTTGCATAGCCCCAATGTAAATACCTTGAAGACGAAAGAGGCGAAATTTGGTGGAAAAACCACCGGGAAAACACTAAAAAATCAAGGGATTCATATGTCCAGAACCTGCATATGGTCATACTAAACGTAAGCCTATTTCTTTTTGGATCAAATACCCGATCGGGAAACTCTATGGATGCAACTTCTTTTTCAAGAAAATCCACCAACGCCTGTACCTCCCCAATGGTTTGTACGAGATTGGTGTATGCAATGGACAGGAGCCCTGGCCGTCTGGGCACCACTTCATTCATAGCGTACCGGAGCAAGTTTCGTTTGGTCAAGTGGATATCTGCATTAGAAGAATCCTCCACCCATGGCACATGGTTTTTCCTGCAGGTAGCAACGATTTCTGCTTTATTGAATGCCAACAACGGTCTATAGATTGAGATAAATTCCAAATTAGTCGATTTTTTTGATTTTTCCGGGGATTCCATTTGTTTTCCCGAATTCTTTGGACTTTCCAGAGTTTTCAGAAGTTCCAGAAGTTCCAGATATTCCGAAATCACTGGTTTTCCCGGTAATTCTAGTATTTTTCCTGCTTTTTCCGGTATTTCTTGCCCTATTTTCGTCAAATTTTCCAGATTCTCTGGAAAATTTAGGGAACCTGGAAACACTGACCTCCCCTTCAACGCAACTAACCCGTACACCGTGGAATTCATCTGAAGTCGCTGGAGAAAAGTCTCCAAGAGATCGTTTTGGTTGTGCCCCATGAATACGGAATTTATTTCCCGATCCAGGCAAAATTTCCGAAGTGCCCGGAGTCGCTGGGTGCGTGCAGCTTCTTCGAAATTGGATATAAGCCGAGGGTCCGTGTCCCAGGTGAGCTTATGTACAGTATGGCAGATCCCCCACTTCTCCACGACCAGTCCCACTTTTCGGGCCTCAACGTCCAGCCCCGCCCGGTACCCGTGGTCTATGGTCACGGCCAGAATGTGAGTGTTTGGCTGGTGAACGTTCCTGTACCTGGCCAAAAGGTATGCTAGGCACATAGAGTCTGCACCTCCCGAAAGGGCAATAGTCACTCTGTTGGGGAGCCCTCCAAGAAGAGCAATTTGCCTGGCAAAGTCCGAGACTGTAATCATCAATTAACGTCTATTACACTGGTTCTTGGTTCATGTAGTAGACTATCTACCACATTTGGTCTATTACGGTATAGCTAGCATATAGTGATATGCGAGATGTTTCAGATGGTTTCAGATTGTTTCAGATTGTTTCAGATTGTTTCAGATTGTTTCAGATTGTTTCAGATTGTTTCAGGACTGTTTCAAATATGTAAGCGAATGTATACCAATGAGTGTGTTTCTGAGGTGAGCGCAGACCAAGATGCGGGATGTGAAATGTGAGACGTACAGTTCTGATGAGATGCGCGGTTTGAGACTCAGTGAGGGTACCAGCTTAACTGAATGCAAATGACTGTAACTTAGTGTAGCTGGGTGGATTTAATAATAGTTCCAAAGCTGTTAATGATAAGAAAGGGTATTTGTGGTTATGAAGCACTGGTACTTTTTTGGTGATGGATTTTTGGTAGTGGGGAGAAGGTGTTAGTTGAATAAATAATGCACAATTTGAATACGTTATGAGTTTCGCACGACCTTATACAATTAAATGGAAAACAAAGTTTTTGAAATAGAGTAGATGGGATCATGGAAGTGGGTTTTTAAGTTTTAAATGATTAAACAATTGCGGGGATTCATGGACTTAAGTGTAGTTGGATGATGAGAACATGGCTGATAACCTTGGACAGAACCGGGCTCATAATCGCATCTCTCCAATGCCCCACTGCCCCACTACACTACACTACACTACACTACACTACAAACTAGGGTAGAAACTACACACTAAGGTAGAAACTACACACTAGGGTAGACACTACACACTAAGGTAGACACTACACACTGTTGAACATGTGAGATGTACTTACCCAGAAATTAAGGAGTTCAAACTAGTATTGTAAGTGGGTCTTGGTTGTGAAGAGGAGTCAGGTTTGATTTATGACAATGGATTAACAAGCCAGGTTTGACTTTAGACACAGGATCAAGCTCAGTGGAGGAACGAGGAGTTTAAGATGAAAAAGTTTAAATAGGGGGGATTCTGCTCTAGGTTTAGCGGTATCACGAGTAACCAGAATATCACTGATTTCCTAGTACAGAATAAATGGGCCTAAAAATTACCAAAGTACCACAGACACTACATTACATGGTAAGTACCTATACACTACAACTGCAACTAAATTTACAGATATAGACTGTAGACTACACTATACATCCATAGCCTATAGACTGTAGACTAAACTATACATCTCTATACACTAAAATTCCAATTAAATCTACTTTATAACCTACAACTATAACTTACACACTCTAGACACCAAGCAATGACTCAATAGTTCATAATACTACTATAGGCTTATCTAAATAAGAGTCTCAGTTGCATGAGTCTCAGTTGCATGAGTCTCAGTTGCATGAGTCTCAGTTGTATGAATAATTAAATGGATAATTAAAAAAATCAATGCTGGAACTCTTAAGAGATGAGTCATAAATATTTAGGGAAAAGTCTTCCAACTTTATCTAACCATATATATTAGAGTCTTGTGAAACCGTCCGTTCATGTATTAAGTTACCTTTTTGGCTGATGATTCCCCAGAGAAGGGGGGAAGCGAACTACTTAAGTTTTCGACACAGGGGCTACCTAGCCAACCGGTCATTGCTAAGTCATTGCTGAGTCATTGCTGAGTCATTGCTAAGTCATTGCTGAGTCATTGCTAAGTCATTGCTAAGTCATTGCTGAGTCATTGCTAAGTCATTGCTAAGTCGTTACTAAGTCATTGCTGAGTCATTGCTGAGTCATTGCTAAGTCATTGCTGAGTCATTGCTAAGTGATTGCTAAGTCATTGCTAAGTCATTGCTGAGTCATTGCTGAGTCATTGCTGAGTCATTGCTGAGTCATTGCTGAGTCCTTGAGAGAAAACTCTTTACGTTCATTTTTGGTAACTGGGGCGCATCACCTTTCACCCTGGTACTTCGTCCCATTCCCAATTAGGTATACTTCAGTTCCTTTTGTGTTTGGTCAAAAAAAAAGAATAAAAAGAGGTTCCCTCCCCCTATCATTTATCCACCAATTATACTAACGCAACTATCAGTCAGGCTAATGTGTATCACTGACACCAAAGTGACCGGATCTGCCTTGGCTATGGATGAGTATGTCTAGAATTCTTTCATCTAGCTTCCCTGGATCTTGCTTCCCTGGGAATAGGATGCCTGGGTCTGGAATTCCTCTAGATTATCTGAGTTAAGAATTATCTCAATCTATATATATATACGTGTATTCATAGGCTACAAGACTATAAATGGGGATCGAAGAAAACTTCAAAAAGAAGTGGAAAAACTCCGAGAGAGTTCACCGAAGTGTTTTTTTTTTTTACACCGAAGTGTATATATATAAACGTTTATTCATAGGCTACAAGTCTATAAATGGTTTTTCGGAGAAAACTTCACGAATGAAGTGGAAAAACTCCGAGAGAGTTCACCGAAGTGATTAGAGAATTAAAAGTTTGCGCAGTGAGTTTTGAGACCTCCGTCTATAAACGCTTTTCAATGAGAAGAAGTTAAAAGCGTCGTCGATAAAAAGGCTTGAAATAAGAAATATTCTTGCGCGGTAAATCAGGCGTCAATGGAGTCAATGTATCAGAAGCTTCAATATCAATCCGTCGTTTTGTTGGTTTTCGATAAGTGATAAGAGTCTTGATATAATAGTAATAGAGATCAAGCTTTTTG
>NKZI01001978.1:0-22154 GCA_002370645.1 Metschnikowia sp. 00-154.1 | reverse complement strand
TACTACTCATACTACTCATACTACTCATACTACTCATACTACTCATACTACTCATACTACTCATACTACTCATACTACTCATACTCATACTCAGTACTAGTACTACACTATCACTAAACGCACTGCTTATCGACTACACTATACTCCATGCCCTCCGTGGTGGTGGTGTACACGCCTACAATTGCCGTATTCATTTCCTCAGGTCCATTGATACGTGTTTCCCATGTAATATTGACTGGGCAGTTGGTAATCGAGTAGGCACTAGTATCTCCTGTTGTACGCTTGTTAGACAATCTGAGTAGGAAAAAGTATGAAATTGTGTTTCAAGAAGAAAAGGGTATACTGGGTATGTACTGGACAGGACAAAAATTGCAGTGTGGAGAAGATATTAGTAACCTTGTATTGAGGCCTTTTTATTATGTATATTGTACTGCATATAGTACTGGGATTTTCAAACCAGAAAAATTGACTTCTGTATTTTTGATGTCTGATTTAGTACAAGAATTAGCGTCTCTCTGTAAATTTTAGTACTAGCGGAATTTTAGTTGTAGGAAAAGGTGACATGTTATCATTGAGTATAGTACTAGGTGTAGAACCCAGGTGTTATGTGCAGTATTATGTGGTAGTTTTGATACAGAAAATTTTACATGTATTAATTGAATGCATATGAGCATTGGTGTATTAGATCTTACCGTAGCAATCCAAATTGAGGTATTAGTAGTGGCAGTATGGAAAGTGGTAGTGAAGGGCTCGTAACCATATGAAGTAAATGTCGTTACATATCAAATTTTCAAAACCTTACTAATCTGGCCTGATACTATAGCAATGAAATCCCCATAGTCATTAATATTATTTTAAGACAGAAAAACCATATACTATCAATTAATACTACAGGATGGTGGATCTTAATGGAGGCTGGTGGGTCGTTGATGTGTGGAGGCACGTGCCATTAGTGCGCGCAAGTCGGGGGAAAAGAAACCGCGATGTGTCACTAGTGACATACACTCGGATTTATCAGACGGCCAACTCCAGCCACATGTTATTTCCGCCTGGCCAATTCCGAAAAAGAAATTCTCACTGTTCAAAACAGCAACATAGAGTGTTTTATTATTCCAAGTCAAGAGTCATCTATATATTACTTAGTATCCAGT
The DNA here is from genome assembly GCA_002370645.1 of Metschnikowia sp. 00-154.1. NCBI lineage: Eukaryota > Fungi > Ascomycota > Pichiomycetes > Serinales > Metschnikowiaceae > Metschnikowia > Metschnikowia sp. 00-154.1. Next base: position 21,003 of record NKZI01001978.1, on the reverse strand, counting down.
ATAGCAGTATAGCTCAGTGGCTCCACTGTACTTCTACATTTACCGTAGTCACTGTAGTAACGTAGTAACTTTAGTAACTGTAGTAACGGTAATACTGTAGTAACGTAGTAACGTAGTAATTGTAGTAACGGTAATACTGTAGTAACGGTAATACTGTAGTAACGGTAGTAACATCTATAGACTTACGGAATGGTAATGATAAATTTAGTCGTTTTCTTTTCTTTTTTTTTGAATGGGGTTTTGGAAAACTAAATAACACTTGGTCTTGGCAGTGGTGAGTGGACATTGAGTTACGATGTCTTGCGGAGTTTCAGTCTCGAAAGGGTTTGGATGCAGGTCACGCGTATGTAGAAGTGATAATTCCAGCTCAGCTAGGAATGTTGGGGAATCAGGTGGCCCGTAGAGTAACCATGGTTCAAGATCCAGAGGTCCCCTCTTACTGTAGGATATGGACTTCATTGCCTCATCAAGATATGTGAACACTTTAGGTGAAGTGTTTACTTCAGGTGGAGGCTGAGTCTAATTGTCAGTACGAGGAGTTTTGGTGGGTCTGGATTTGGGAGGCATTTTAGTATGTCTCCCTCAGTAGAGATATTCGATTAGTTAGCTAATAGAAGATGTGACGAAGGCCTCCTTATATATGTGGGAGTTGGCCTTCATTGATCCTCGGTTGATCCTCACATGTACCGTTGGTCCTCGGCTGGTTCTAACAACAGAGGTTTGGGGAAATATCCGAATAATGCTCTGCAAGCCTAGAGCACCATGCGCGCTCTTAGTCGGAGTTATTTTCCAACAGCGTATACACATTCAAGTGTTTAGGTGCAAAGTATACTTCGACTCCAAATTCAAGGTACAAGCTTTGGAGATTGGGAGTTCAAAATTCAAGTATACTAAATTTGGGAAGGTCTGAAATGATTCTTGAACAAAAAAAAGGCATCATTAAACGAACTCAAAGATTTCTTACCACCTCAAGAATTACATGTGGTATACTAGGTATAATGTACTAGTGTGGTTTTGAGTGTCTACTCAAGCTACGGTATATAATAGATGTTCCGTAGCAAGTGTGACGTCACCGTAGATGTGGTGTCTTCTAAACAGTCCCAATATTCCCAAAAAGTTCAAAAAAGTCCAAAAATTAAAAAAAAAAAATTAAAAATTAAAAAAAATTAAAAATTAAAAAAAGTTCGAAAATTCCAATACTAAAGTATTTGGTGTTTTTAGTAAGTGTCCTATAATGAAGGTCCATAATAACCAGTGAGTATTCCTGTCTTGTACTTAGTCTCAACCAACAGTAGTCTATTTTTAAGTACCTTTATTGATATAGTATATGATTCCCTTGATTCTCTTGAGTCCCTTTAGAAGTTTAACGCATCATTTCCCTTGGTTGTTGTGCTATTAATAGCTGGTCTGTAGGGTGGAGGAGGTGGTGGAGGGGCATGGAGTGTGGATCGATTGTCGCGGTACGATTGGTGCGTGCGGGATAGTGAGCACGGTCGGTGCGTACGGAACGATCGGTGTGTACGGAACGATCGGTGTGTACAGTGAGCACGGTGTGTACGATGACGTGACATTTTTTCTTGCGCACTTCGACTTTTTTCTGGACTCTCTGATTCACGCCACGCCACGCCACTTGTTATGGTCACTTCGCTGCCACTTTCAGTAGCCCGCCGATTGGTACGTTGACAGTATCCTTATTTCCGCGCAGTACCACTTTCAGTAATAACTATCGGAAATAAGAATACTGACACCAGATTGATGAGACTACTAAAAAGTTAGGAAAATAAGTTGACTCTGAGAAGGTATGAAATAATGAACAACTTGAAATAATGTGAACTTCAAGTAAGAACTGATTGGGGGTTGGCCGGGTAACTAACGTTATTTGGGGCTGTTGCTATATCGGGCTGTCGTTATATCGAGATGTTGTTATATCAATGTGTATAGAAGGCCAAGCGCATGATCTCGGCTGGAAAGCAGATGCTTTTGGCCTGGTGCATGAATTTCGTGCATTTTTGCCGCTTCTCGGGCTAAAAGTCTGAACTAATTCTAGAGAAAAGAAACGTGACTAATAGAAAGGTGAATCCAAGGAGCTATACCACCGAAGATAGACTAAAAAAGGACTTATGAGGAATTGATTGGCTCAATAGAACTGACCGAATGATGGGATGTTTGCAAGATTATATGACTGGACTGAATGGACTGAATGAACAATTCACACTAATAGTACTCAACCACATTAATTGGGCTTTTGGTCGAGCCGTTTTCTTAGCAATGGTTGCAGGTGTGCATGTTGGAGCCATGCTTGCTGGATAGAGGGGCTCGTTTCCCGGAAAGACATGGTGCTTGCCTGTTTATTTGCATAAGAAATTGGTTTCCTGCGTATTCTCTGGCCGTGTTTAAAAGAGGCAGGGTACACTGTTTTTCCGAACCAAACCATACGAAATCATGAAATTCATTCGCTTGTGTCTTGCTTCTGCTTTCGCTGCAGTTGCTTATGCTGAATCTTACTATTTTCGCCTCATAAATGAGAACGGAGTTGCGGGGAATCTAACTGGATTCCCGCAGGGCGATTCCTTTCTCCTTTCTTTAGATACTAGTCTGACGGAAACTGCTGCTTTTTTCTCCAGAGATGGCGATATTTATCTGGCTCAAGATGTTATCGGTGGTTCATTGCCCCTTGGTCTTGACGACAACATCTACACTTTTGGTCAGGGCGTGACAGGAACTCCCTTGGAAACCAACGACGAAGGTTTGATCACCAATATCAATGCCTTTGCATGCCCACGATATGACTTAGCTCAGAATTGGTTTGCTATCTACGAAGGCAACCCCGCCATTCCCAACTGTCTACAGGTGTCTGTTTACGTTGAAGTTGTGGATGATGGATCGTCATCTTCCTCCTCCTCCTCCTCATCATCATCATCATCCTCGGCGACGTCGTCGTCGTCTGTGGCTCCACTGAGTTCTGAGGTTTCATCTGCTACTTCTTCGAGCGCTGTTTCTGATCCTGCTTCCCTGACAAGTTCTGCTGAGAGCGTTCCAGCCTCTGAGTCTTCTGAGGCTGCTTCCTCTCTGGCTTCTTCCTCTGCAGCTCCCGAGTCAGTGACCTCCGAGGAGCCTGAGTCTTCTACAATCTCTGAAGCTCCTGAATCTTCCTCAGTCTCGGTTCCAGTGGTGTCTGCTTCAGTTTCCTCGGTTGCAGACCCTTCTATCAGTGCTTCTGCTTCTAACGAAGTCTCTTCTCAAAGTTCTGTTCCAGTTGAGTCTTCTGTTAGTGCTTCTGTTCAACTGGAAGCTTCTATTTCTGCTTCTCCGGCTGTTTTGCCTGATGTTGCAGGAAACTCGTCTGTTGGTCCATCTCACTGGAACGCTTCTACAGTCACCAGGGAAACTACTGAGATCAATACTGTCTGTCCCCAGTGTGAGGGCGGTGAAGGTTCTCTTGTTACTGTGTGGAAGACTTACACCGATTACACCACCTACTGCCCACACGAGACCACGTTGACTATCACCAAGTGTGATGTGGTGTGTCACCCAACCACCGTGACTGTTGCTTCTGCCACTACGTTGACTGTCAGCGGAGTCTGTATTGTGCCTGAGACTACTGTTGTATCTGGGCCTACCAAGGGCAAGCCAGGTAATGATAACCAGGGTGCAGGTGCTGCTAACCCAACTGCTAAGCCAGGATCCAACCCAGGATCCAACCCAGGTGCCAATCCAGGTGCCAATCCAGGTGCCAATCCAGGTGCTAACCCGGGTGCTAAGCCAACCGTGGCGACTGTGGCTTCGCAACCAAAGGCTAGTGCCGGCGCCCAACTGAACGGTCAGACTGTTGCAGGTAATGGCGTTGCTCCAACTGTTTCGCTTGTCAACGGTGCTTCCAAGAATGCCGTGGGTGCCTTTATCCTCGGCTTCGCTGCTTTGTTGTTGTAAGCAGGACTAATTTTCTCCTAATTTTCGAGGATTTCTGATTCCTATCTCATCTTCGAGACCTTTAAATTATGACAGTGTGTTATAATTAGAATAATTGTTTTCATTGAGCCCACTAAAAGTACTAGCTAATACTACTACCATAGACCTACATGAGCTATAGGCTTCCTTTTTTCAATACAGACCAATCATAACCGTTAGACAGCCTCTATAGTCTTAAGTATTATATTATGCCCATATATTGGTATATATTACTGATTAGTATTGTCACTCTAGGTCTAGATAATCTACAATCAGATAGTGTGTGGGTTGTATGCAGTACTGTCTATTATCGAGAATCTAGTCCAAGTCCTTAGTAAACATCAGTACCTTCACATTAATTAATATTTGTGGGTCTAGTGTCGGAGTACATCTTGGTATGTCCCCTTAATTGACATTTCGGTACTCTTAGATATTGACGTCATTTATATTTGGGTGTGAACCTTCACATGACCAAAGTCACATGAGTGGCAGTGGTGCTACTGAATTGGTCCCTTTAAAATGAGTACACCAGGAAGTTTATAAGACCTAATTTCATAGATTGTTTCTAGAAATATCAAAAAGGCAAATGAACATTATGACATTGATACATGTGTCTGGTGGACTCAGGAACTGGGGCATATTCTAAATTTGACAAGCACTGTCTGCAGTGTCTGAATAGACGTGTTCATTATGTCCACAAGACTATTATGCAATTCCAGTAACAAAACTATACTAGGAATATGGTTTAGTAATAGTACCTAAAGTAATGGTAGTAGTAGTATTAGTGGAGCATTACCCTATTCTAGTAGTAGTAGTAGTAGTGGTGGTGGTGGTGGTGGTGGTGGTATACTAGCAGTAGAATAAAAATGAACAAAATTCATGGCCTTCTGCTCTTTCACCTAGACGTTGTTTTAAATTAATGTATGTCTTATGAACTCAATTTAAAAAACAAAGGACTGCATCTAGTCGCTCGAAATTGTTGAGAGTTGTGGTATACACTCCCATAAGCTAGAACAGTTATCAAGTTGTTTTTCAACAATTCCTTTAATTGTGGAACTTCAGTGATCATCTCTGTTGCTTGTATTCTTATATACTTGGAGAACCTTGTATCTTAACACAGCTGTTTCGATCATCTCTTATAAGGATATTCGCATCCATTCTCATACTCTCCATCCCTCTTCGTCATCAAACTCTTACCGAAATTGTCTTCTCCTAAAACAATGACCAGAATTAGACGAACGCTAGACGAGAGCTAGACGAGAGCCCACAGTACCCCAGGTGTACTGATCCCTCAAGTTAAACAGAAATACCTTATTCATCTTCCGAAAAAGGTTCCAACATTTAGCTTTTTTAAACCAGTGTATACATGTGGAAATTCGTATCTGCAATAAACAAACTCAAAAACTTTAGTTAGTTAGGTCCAGCTCCTCAACAAAAATAGCTATAGCTGTTGTTCCATGATCTGGACAGACTAGCATCTGTAATAAAACCAATAAATATACCGAGAGATATACCGAGAGATATACCGAGAGATACCACCGACAGATAACACCGACAGATATACCGAGAGAGCAATTATGGCTAACTGGAAAGCATCTTACAGTCATTACAAGTTTTATAGTTGTTTTATCCTTTAAAAGGTTTTCCTGGCTTGTAAAATTCTTGCTACCCATGACAACCCAGCATGAACCAAATACGGTGGGTGTGTCTAATGTAAGGACACGTAGCTTCCGATGTCGACTAATTGACAAATTGACAAATTGACAAATTGACAAATTGACAAATTGGCAAATTGGCAAATTGGCAAATTGTTAGAAGACTAATTTTGAAATGAGTTATATTGTGGCCAAGCAAATCTTAGATATTAGATTTGACTTATTAGTTATTAGTTATTAGTTATTAATTATTAGATGTGCTGGACTGAAAAATAGTGTACATAGTCTATATCTTTCGCGCGCACTAGTTTTTTCAAGTCAACGGTGCGTTTGCAGCCAACGAGCATGCAACATACCTCAGAGATAATACAAAACAAGCCAATGAATAAAAGAAGAATATTTGAACAAACCAAAAGGAAAGGGGGGGTTAGAGAAAAGGTAATGGTAAACGGGAATGAAGAGAGAAAAAAATGGCATATGGACCTGTTTAGTATATTCCGGTTCCGGTTCCGGTTCCGTCTCTGGTTTTGGTTTCGGAGGTGATGGAATGAAATATGGCATGCACGTACCATCAATAAGCAATAAGCCATCAATAAGCCATCAATAAGCTATGTATGATCTTAACTTACACATTGCGGAATTGTTTACATTTACATTCCGGTCGTTACACTTGACATGCATACATAAGCTTTCGTTGCAGTTTAGAGTATAGCAGTCTAGGAATAGTCTCAGATCAGTACACCCAGGTCAATACAATCAAGTCAATACAATCAAGTCAATACACCCAAGTCAATACACCCAAGTCAATACAATCAAGTCAATACAATCAAGTCAATACACCCAAGTCAATACACCCAAGTCAGTACAAAAAATGTCTAAAACCAGGAAAAGTTCGTGACCTAAAAAAACCATAAATATCTACCAAATTATCATTGATTCTATGGTCCACTAAACCTAATTACTGTCTTTGCTCGATGTTAAGCAATATTTATGTGTATGGTACTTTCAAAGAGTCCTAAATTGTTGTCGGAAATTGTTCTGATTCCGTACTATTGTTCTCAAATTATAATTTTTAAACCACATATGGATCTAATTGGATGGTACCAATATCATAAATAGCTACAAATAGCGACTATTTCCCTATAGTACCATACATAATGAAAGCCATTCATTTTTGCCTCACCTTTCTTGTGGCTGTACCCATTTGGGCCCACTCCAAGTTTCCAATGGGTTTCTTTGCAAAGTTTAATGGTACCCTCAGACCTCTCTCGGGCACTAACACCGAGGTCAACGGCGTGTTTTTGAATTTGATGTCCTTTGGAAGCTCGTATAACCACCCCACCAGATTCTCCATTGAAGGTACTTATGCAGTCACTGGTGATTCCTTAAACAAGATGTACTTGGGGTTCTTTAATGGGATTCTTGGCTTTTCTCCAAATATAGGTGCCCTCAGTTTGAGGTTTGATAAGAAGCTGAGGCTTCGAAATGGCCTGTTCAAAGCTTGTGCTTTGGTCTCCGACACCTTGTATGATATTTTCGATGGTTCTATTGATATCACTGATACCCCATGTTTCATGGTGCAAATTTACTATTTGTCTTATGAGCCAAAAACTGGAACTGCTGTGAAAGATTCTTCTGGGAAATCTATGACCCCTGTGTTTACAGAAAAAGTGAAGCCAAAGCATAGGCATAAGAAAGGGAAGAATCATAAACAAAGAAAACATGAAAAGGAAAAAGAAGAAGAAGAAGAAGTTTACAAGTCTAAAGGAAAAACTGTGCTTAAAAAGATACCCCCAAACGTTGAGCTGTTAAATCCTTCGCCGGAAATGGCTGATGCCAAATTAGTCTTCTGCGCAAAAGTCAATGGAAACTTCGTGCCACTCTCAGAAGCTCTTTATGATGCAGAGCAAGGATTAAGTGTATTGACTTATGGATCACCCGGAGAAACTCCAGTGATGTTCGCCTTACGTGCCAATCTCGCCATCACTCATAAGAATCATACAATCACCAATGCCAGGTGTGCAATCACCCAAAACACATATAAGCCCGGATTCTTTGGGCTTTTTGAAGGCATGATTGGAGTAGGACCAAACTTTCCAAGTCTCCCCTTGGAATTTAATAAGCGGATGAGGCTTATACTTGCTTCTTTTCAGTCTTGTGCAGTTTCCGGCCAGGTTTTTAGAGTGATTGTCTACGCTACTCCACCCGTACCACATACCGACTGTTTTGATGTAAACATCTACCTCTTACCGTACAACAAATTAACAAGAAAAGTGAAGCTTCCTAAGGACGTAAAAAAGGATAGGAAAGAAACGGATAGGAAGGAAAACGATAGGAAGGAAAAAGAAAGGAAAGAAAAGGATAGGAAGGAAAAGCATTCAGGAAAGGATAAAACGAAGGAATTGCCTAAGGAAAAACTGTCCGAGGATAAGAAAAATCATGGAAGCAGGAAAAAATCCAAGTCTCTATTCAAGCAAAAAACACATGGAGAGGAAAAAACTGAAGTTGTCTATGATGTCTTTACTGGGAAAGGTAAGGGTATGGGTAAAGACACTGCTGAAGGTATTGATAAAGGTATTGACAAAGACACTGCTGAAGGTATTGACAAAGACACTGCTGAAGGTATGGGAAAAGACGCTACTGAAGACACTGCTGAAGGACCAAAAGGTGACAAGCCTAGATCAGCCGACTTTCCATTGTTCTTTGCTGCACAAGTCAATAATTTTCTAGTTCCACTCTCCAGCAAATTATTTGAACCGTATAGCTCGGAAAACAGTGTGTTCACTCATTCAGACTTGGAAAACGTCCATGTTGAGTGCAACTTACATAACAACTTTGCTTTCGCAACACACGGCTTGACTCCTGGTTATGTGGGCTTTTCCAATGGATATTTTGTATTTGGACCTACGATCGAGAAAGAGGTTTTGAATCTAAATCCCAAGGGGAAAGTGCTCAATTACCCTTTCTACTCGTGCATGGGATCCGGTGCGATGGTGCGTGGCATTGCACACAGTATGAGGCCTACGGAGGATTGTTTCCCAGTGGATATCTACCTTTTGCCATACAATAAAACATCGTCCGAATATGAAATACCCCTTGAAACCATTTTGAGAGGACCTGGTCGATAGTATAGTTATTGGTAGTTATTGGTAGTTAGTACTGGTGGTGGTGGTAGTTAGTACTGGTGTGACCAAAAGGCGCGCTCGCTTATAGGTGACTAAGTATCTGACTAAGTATCTGACTAAGTATCTGACTAAGTATCTGACTAAGTATCTGACTAAGTATCTGACTAAGTATCTGACTAGTCAAGTTGACTAATGAATGGTCTAAAAACTTGACTTAAAAAAAAAAAAAAATAAAAGGAAAGAAAAAGGAAAGAAAAAAGTAGATGACATGTGTGATCCGCTATGGCTTCCACATGACCCTGGAACAATGTCTATGTTTGCAGAATTGAGGTTATTAACATATGTGCTTATTAATTCAGTTTAATAATAGCCAGCCGTACTGCAAAAGACGGATCCTAGAAACACCAGCACTCCAGTCCTACGATCCTGTGATGAGTAATCATGACTATCATTGTGAATATGTAGACAGAAACACATCACGTGACGTATAAATCCATGACTATTCTATGGAGACAGATTTTCATGAGTATGGAAATTATGAATATTGAATATGTGAGCAGTGAGCATGATTTTTTATGAGCGTACATGATTTACAATGTATCGTTTAGCTGTGTCAACAAGTACCTAGCACGTACGGAGTCAGAGTACTTTGTTGGATGTGTTATATGCAGACCGGTGATGTGTAGATGTGTTAACACCAGATCCGCAAAGACAATTGCGGCACTAGGAGGACCAGAGAGTGATCAGAGTTCATTGAAGAAATCAATACGAGATCTTTTGGTGGGTCTGGTTCTTGGAGGCATCTTGGTATACCTCAGGCAGTTGATGTAAATTAAAGTTATTAATAATAGAATGGGGCGAAGTCCCCATTATATAATGGAGAGATTCTTCCTTCACCACTGCAACAATTGTTGCTACAATTGATTGCTGCGAAAACTGATTGCTTGCTACCCCGCAAGCCGTGGGCTAGTAGCGTGCTCTTGATTGCTGTTTTCCAACAGGAGTTTGAGTGGAAACTAACATTACAACCTGCTATTGTTGTCAGAGAGTCAGGTTTGACTCTAGGACAATGTATATATACAAGTCCGGTGTGAGAAGAAGGAATGTAAGGAAAGGGTATGTATATAGAGGGGATCCCGCTCTTGGTTGAGGGGTGTCCCGAATAATCACAATACTACGACCTTCTACTGCAAAACTGTAACACACCTAACACGTTCAAAGCCTCAGCAATGAGTACAACTGTACCAAAACTCTTAGAGTTATTAGCGAGCAATGACATAACTGTTCCACGCTTCGACAGAGTGTACAGTAAAGCTCAACAGCAGTTGTGCGAAGCGCGTTAAACTAGTGCCGTACCGCAGCACACCTGACTGGACCGACCACGGTATATGTATTGTCTCAGTTCTAAAAAAAGCCAGTAAGATATCTCGTACCCTATTATTTTCTATTGCTCACTTGATCATTTGTTCACTTGATCATTTGTTCACTTGTTCATTTGTTCATTTGTTCACTTGTTCACTTGTTCACTTGTTCACTTGTTCACTTGTTCACTTGTTCACTTGTTCACTTGTTCACTTGTTCACTTGTTCACTTGTTCACTTGTTCACTTGTTCACTTGTTCACTTGTTCACTTGTTCACTTGTTCACTTGTTCACTTGTTCACTTGTTCACTTGTTCACTTGTTCACTTGTTCACTTGTTCACTTGTTCACTTGTTCACTTGTTCACTTGTTCACTTGTTCACTTGTTCACTTGTTCACTTGTTCACTTGTTCACTTGTTCACTTGTTCACTTGTTCACTTGTTCACTTGTTCACTTGTTCACTTGTTCACTTGTTCACTTGTTCACTTGTTCACTTGTTCACTTGTTCACTTGTTCACTTGTTCACTTGTTCACTTGTTCACTTGTTCACTTGTTCACTTGTTCACTTGTTCACTTGTTCACTTGTTCACTTGTTCACTTGTTCACTTGTTCACTTGTTCACTTGTTCACTTGTTCACTTGTTCACTTGTTCACTTGTTCACTTGTTCACTTGTTCACTTGTTCACTTGTTCACTTGTTCACTTGTTCACTTGTTCACTTGTTCACTTGTTCACTTGTTCACTTGTTCACTTGTTCACTTGTTCACTTGTTCACTTGTTCACTTGTTCACTTGTTCACTTGTTCACTTGTTCACTTGTTCACTTGTTCACTTGTTCACTTGTTCACTTGTTCACTTGTTCACTTGTTCACTTATTTGTTCACTTGTTCATTTGTTCACTTGTTCATTCGTTCACTTGTTTCAGATATATTACAGTGTTGTTTCAGATATATTTCACTGTTCAGTGTTCACTTTAATTCTGTGCTTGATCGATACATACTGTTTTGGCTTGTTAAATGCTTTTGGTGTTTACTGGTGCGCATTCTCGCTTGGGTTCAAGGGAAAAGATAATAGGAAAAACTGCCAAAAAAAGGGCTCTTTGTTGGGGTGGGGTACTCTGTGCAGGACTATAGTCTCCAACTTAGTCGAGCTTCCAAGAAGACACGCGGTTGACCAATGCTAAGCTTTTTCCCCAGAACAATAGTGACTTCTCCTCTCCGCGACGGCCCTGAGAATACTACTTAAATATCACTATTGCCAAGATGTTGCTCAATCACGAAACATGATTTTTCCAGCCCCCAGCTTGGCAGCTTTGACTGCTGCTCTCTTTGGTTTCCTCGGTGGCCTCTCGCCCAATGGAGGGAAACAATCGGTGTTTCAGGCGTAAGCAAGCAACTGAGCATGACTTGGTATCCATCAGATACCCTTCTGGAGAAGTTCGTCCACTCGTGGACAATATTTGGTACCAGGGCGTTGAGTGTGCCAAACAGGTTTTCACTGAGGTACTGCCCCATGAATGTCTCTACCGTCAGGTTTGTTACGGACTGAGTGCTACACCTTTGACAAATTGTTACAGCAAGTTTCCCGAATTTTTCAAACAAACGGTTTACGAAAAAAAGGATCTTCTTTTACTGTGTGCTAAAAGTTTGATCTGTGAACGAAAAGAGAAGCCTCCACAGCAAAGCCAAGAAGAACAGGAGCGTGAGAAGGCCAATATATCGATCGAGACTAACTGCGGAGATACAGAATTTCACCTTGGTAACATTCCCAAGGAATGCGCCTTCAAGGGTGCTATCCAATTGGGTAGAAAAAACACTCTTTATGCCGATGTTTACCATGACGACAAGGACGGCAAATTCTGCGGTGGTTTTGAGAAGATGACCGATAGGTACCCACGTGAGTGTATTTTTCGGTACGTTGAAAAGTTGGACAAGAAAAACCCGCCACCAACTAAAGACGAAACCGAATCCGAGGCTTCTGAGACTGCTGCTGAGAAATCTTCTTAAACCGCTGCTGTGGAATCTTCTGAAATTGTTGCCGAGATATCATCTCAAACGGCTGCTGAGAAGTCTTCTGTGACTGGAAAAAGCGAAGATGGCTTTGTATCCATCAGGTATCCTTCATGATAAATCCGTCCCATCGTGGATAATGTCTGGCTCAATGACACTGAATGTGCTAAACAGGATTTTAATGAGTTACTTCCTCACGAATGTCTTTACCATAGGGTTTGTTCTGGCCCATAAATACCAGGGAACCGTATATGCAGCAAAGGTCCTAACTACTACAAGAAGATGAAGTATGTCAGAAGTGAACTCAGTTATATATGTTTCAACTTATGTTTTTGTTTAGTATGTAAGCTGTACCTTACAAGACCAAGGTACGTAGACGTAGCTATTATCTTAAAGGCTGCGGCGATAATTGCCTCGAAGAATATGTTAATTATCTTAACACACGTTATGAGTCGGATAGATTCGACGTAGGGAATCGACGAACTTGTCCTCCTATAATTAACAGATACAAGAAGTTTACAGATAAGCGTCCTCGTTTGCTCGTTGAATACACCAAAAAGAATTCACCAGACGCCAACAAGGACCGGTACAAGAGCTAGCAAACCAAGAATGGTACGGAAAGCCCCAAGTTCAGTGGCACCATTTCCATTGAAGAGATTCCTGAGGAGTGCCTAAGGCCAGTGTTTTGTAACGCCACTTATGTCAGCGATAATGGTGGCTACCCTTCCATCAACTTCAGGTCTGGAGACGTCAACAAGGGGGAGTTCATGAAGAAGATCAATTCAACCGACTATGCACAACCTGCCTTTTGCAATTTAGAAGACATTTACTTCTAGCCATAGTGATTGCTCTAGTTGGAATCATTCTGATTTGATGAAGCAACTTTACTAAATTGTTTTTCTACATTACCTGTAGACTAGTATATTAGTATTCTTCCTTGCTCTATGTATGAGCGTTAAATCAGAAAGCATTGAGTACTGAGAACAAAAGTGGGTAAGTCTTGGCCAAGTCTTCTATCCATATCGCACGATTTTATTATTGGAGGCTCACATAGTAGCTGTTAGGTCCACCATAAACAGGGCCCTGCCTATGAAGGTATTATGAAGCCTCTCAGTCCAATTGTTACTATGGCGCTTGCAAAATCCATGTCATGACCATCGTTGTATGAAGTACTATGATGGTCCTTTCGAATATTCTGGAACAATCCGTACCATTGTTCTAGTGAAAAGTTTTTCGATGCCACGTTTCTCTCAAAGTTATATAAGTCACTCCGGTTCCTCTCTTTGAGGAACCATCAACAAATACAAGTTTAGGCTAACACACGTTATAAAGAACATAACAGTAGCATGGAAATACCAATAAGGAGTACTGGAATAGAGTGTAGTAGGTAGTAGGCCATATCTAGGAGCACCAAGTCACATACTCAGGAGTCTAAAGAGCTCTTTTTTCATATATTCACAAGTAGCATGGGTTGTACCTTGGATGCATTCTGCCATTATCCAAAAGATGCTAGCTTTGGCCCAATGCTCTAGGAAAGTCATTAGTAATAGGGAAATAAAGAGGATAAGTTTCTATGACTGTTGAATAGTTTGGTGTTTGAAGGTGAAAGTTTACAGTCATATAAAAAAACAAGAGCTTCAGGGAGAACATTCATGGCAACCAATGGCGAAGATAAGTGTACTACTGCTCCGCACCTGAACACTAGAAAAGCGCACCAAAAGCGACGCCAAAAGCGCACCAAAAAAACACCCAAAGCGCACCAAAAAAACACCCAAAGCGCACCAAAAAACACACCAAAAGCGACACCATAGTCTATATATACCTGGATTCCCATTTACCCTCAATAAACTATATTAACAAAATTTTAACTTATTCACTAAAATATTCTATTTATTTGATCAGTTATTATTCACATGTGATAATAATAATAATAATAATAATGTTTTATTCAACTGTTATAATTATCTATTGACTAATCATTAATTCATACACTCTGTCAGATCCACCAAAGGTAGTGACCTACCTATATGGAGGTATTGTGAAGCCTCTCTGCCCGATCCTAACAAGGGCTAGTGCAAACCCCGTAGCACGGCGTTCGGCCATCGCAAATGATGAGCTGTCTTCAAAGATACCAGAACAATCCCCACCTTTGTTCTGGTGAAGAGTTTTTCAATGACACGTTTCTCTTCAATTGTTATATAAATCACACTGGATCCTCCTTCTGAGGACCCATCGACGAATGAACATAGTAACCAGAGTACCTGACATAAACCGGAGTATAACACACTCATGTTATTAGATTCTTGAATACGTCTAATACTTGGAATTATGTTCATTCGTTGATGGATTCCCACTTATTGGGAATCCAGGTGATTAGATAGCGAACCGGTGAATACCGGAGAAGTGAAGCAAGGCGGTCAAACGCCATGTCACGAGTTAAGGTAAATGGATGAGTTCAAGTCAAGGGTTATGGTGCCTTGGATGAGTCATTGGCATTCGTAGGCTTGAAGATACCTCTATAGGTAGTGTGTCTACCCATGGTAGGTCTAACACATGTAAGTAAAATATTCACCTATACAATTAAATCAAGTTCTGGTTAGACATGGCTTATATAGACCACTTTTTTAGTAATCCGTTCTGGACCCATGTTTTCATGCACATCTAGGATTCTATGCATTTAAACTTAGTTTGGTCAAGACACTACTTTTGAGATAGAAGAGCCACCTATTTAAATACTATAATTTCTACAGAAACTAAGCTAAACTAGAGTAAAACAAGTATACTAAGTTCCGGGCTATCACAGTTCCAACCCCTAAATAGAAGTGTCATAAAATACTATCCCACTACCCAAGTAGTATTGATTTAAATACCTCCACTTTATTCATGTGACTCTCACGTGATACTCCATATTTTCTCACGTGATCCACATTGATAACGTCCGCGAGTTTCGTTCTTACACCCCAAAAAAGAAACAACCCCTTCTTGAGCGTCCAACAGACATCGTGAGTTCTAGTTGTATTCAGGATAGAGTCTATTCCCTGTTTTATGCTTTAATACACTGACTCCTTTTTTTTCACCTGTAGATTCTGATTGAAAGAACTCCAGGAATATTCTCTATATTTTTCACCCAGATAAGTGTGATGTGATGCATGTTTCTACACGAATATTCGTAGTGAAGCAGTAATTTCAGATCCAGTCATTTGTGAACGATCCAGAAAATTTGGAAATCAGTTTTGGAAATGGTGTTCGGTAGTGTCTTTAAAGATTCCGCAGTCTTTAAAGATTCCGCAGCACCTCTCAGATGTACACTATACGTACTGGTGAGCTACACTAATAATGGTGTCTGGTATATACACCTTATATGTTTTACCTAAGTTTTTTAACGATTGAATGTTTCTTAAATAATAGTCACTTTTATTTTTAACCCTTTATTCATTTGAATCACACAAGTGATTGTGGTTTGTGAGAGTACATGACTCTACCCTATAAGTGCATAGTGTATGTATGTGCTTAGAGTGCCCACTCAAACAGCTTGTATCAACAAAATGTTTTGGGTATAATCCCTGGTCTTCCGTCCTGTAGCGTTGTAGCTTGTATACATGATTTTTTTTCCTTTTGAAGTGCAATTAGATCATTAAATCCATTGGCCCAAACTTGGGAATTTCAGTGACTGGAGGAATGACTTCTCCTATTAAAGTGATGCTTATGTGCAGTACACTCTAAAGAAAGGTTCTACACAAATAAATTCTGATCTTTTCAGCACATTAAATTGTAGAATTTGGTATCAATTCCATTGTCAATAAAATTATTGTGGATTAAAGGTATTTCCTATTTTTGGTGGTGTTTCCAATTTTCATTTTTATCTGACCATCCGTTGTAGTCTTTAATAAGTGCGAACAAATCTCAGCCTTCCGGTACTACCATAATCTCCTATATACTTCATGGACAACAAAACTTTCAGCTACTAATAAAGACGTAATGGAACCAAAAAGTCAATTCCCTTGAGTAAAGTAGTGCCATTGTCAATTATATCTTGAATCGTTTGTTGTACTCTTAAGTAGCCCTAATACTTTTCATCTTCATTAAAACGACTGACTTTTGTTGGTACCAAATCCTTGTAACTGATGTCATTTCAAAGTCATACTTGAGCTATGACATTATTCGGTCAGAACAAAAACTCAGAGTCAGTCACAGTAACCAATTCACTATTTTTAAGCACTGAGAACCCTTCCTTAACTATCAAGGACTTGGTACTGACATAAATGTTTTAAACATTACACAGTCCATGACCCAGACATTTATGACTCATGTTGAGTTAGCCAATTGGCCAATTTAGTTCATTAGATCTCAGGGGTTGTTTCTTCAGTATCACGATGATCTTGGTTTCAGGAGAGGCTTTAGGAATATTTCTGCGGGAGAACAAGTCACGGCATTTGTGGTATAGTTCCTAGTCATAAAAAAGCCCAGGGCTGAGTATCGATATTGGCACAAATAAGGATGAAGATTCATAACCTTGTGATTCTTGTTCAAATTCAATTTAAGCGGGTTCTTCACTTCCTTGCCGTAGGAAAAAAACTCATTGACAATGCCAAAATATTCGGGGGGTTCGCCATCACCAATAGCAACAACTTTATTGATATAGCTGAGCTCGGAAACTTTGGAGAGGCCGGGGTTAAGAGCAAGATATTTGACTGTGGCGAATTTGCGAGTAGTAAGTGGAATGTGTTCGCCATGAACCTTCGTGTAGAAGACCCAGGTAGAGGAATTTGCCAAGGAAGTAGCAGGCTCTGCCCAGACAGCAGTAGCAAGAAAGGTCAAGATGAAATAATTCATAATCATTTGTTTTGACAGGTTGAATGAATTGGGGAATCTGTTCGGAATTCAAGGGATATCCTTTTATAGCACCACCATATTAAGAAAGCATTGTTTCGAAAAAAAAATAAAAGAACCTGGATTCAGTCATGTGCATTCCAGTCCCTGTACAGAGTCAAAGGACTCGCAATACCTCTAACCACATCAAGGTTTAAGCATAAGGCTTTATCAGATCTGAGGTAGTATTTATGGATCTCATTTCAAGCTTATTCCCGCGCACACTTATCCATCAAACTAACATCCTCAAAAAAAGAACCTCAATCTAACGTTCTGAAACAAAGATGCTGAAACTAAGATTCCCAAGAACCAAAAACCTCCTTTAAATTCCATGTGTTAGATCCACCATAGGCAGGGCCCTGCCTATGAAGGTATTATGAAGCCTCTCAGTCCGATTGTTACAATGGTGATACGGCGTTTGGCCATCAGGGCACTTCGTGCATAGATGGCTCCTTTCAAACATTCCAGAACAATCCTACTATTGTTCTGGTGGAGAGTTTTTCGGTGCCACGTTTTTCTCAACCACCTCGGTTCCTCTCTTTGAGGAACCATCAACGAATATAAGAGTTTAGGCATAAATGTATTAAAAGAACATAACACCAAGGCTCAGGGGTGTTCATGGTCACTTTTCATGCTCCTACGGCCAGGTACACTTCTCATAAAAAGACAACGTACGTATATCTCAATAAGATGAATTAGAAAAAGTCGAGCACGCGCATTTTATGTACAGCACTGTCAGTTGCGCTTTGTAACTTACTAAGGCATAAACTGGAACGATTAGGTATCTAAGCTGTACTCAACTCTAACGTTGTCTCTTATTCTATTACCCTTTTTCTAGTGTTACTACCCGCTCCCTTTTCCGCGGGACGTCGTCCACTCTCAGTCTGTAAAGAAGATAACGCCAGATCCGCAACGACAGTTGCGGCACCAGGAGGACCAGAGAGTGGTCAGAGTTCATTGAAGTATTATTAATACGAGATCTTTTTGGTGGGTCTGGTTCTTGGAGGCATCTTAGTATACCTCAGGCAGTTGATGTTGATTGAATTATCTAATTATAAAATGGGGCGCTGGCGCCATTTTATATCTGGGGATTTTTCCTTCATTGTCTAATCCATTGTCTTCAACAATTGATTGTCTTGGAAAACTGATTGCCTGATACAGTGTTTTTCAAAAGTATTCAAACCAGCGCAACAAAACGATTCAAACCAATAATTCAAAAACTTTCATACCCCTTCGCACAGTCTTTTAAACCAAGGACATAATGTTTCACACCAACACTCATTAGAATTCAATATTCTGAAATTTGAAATCTTAGGTCTGGACGATTGCCTCATATTTATTACATTTAAAAATCTTGCAGTATCAATCAAGAATCAAAACGGACGGGATGGAACTGAACTGGTTACCTTGTTATCATGTATACGACAACTTGTTAGGGGTTATGTGTATTTGTTTGTTGAATTTTGCTAGTGTGGTTTGAATCGTTTTGCTAGTGTGGTTTGCCGCGCTGGTTCGAAACATTTTGTCGCGCTGGTTTGAATACTTTTGAAAAACACTGTATTTGGTTAGCAGTGGGATATCAGAGCGCGCTCTAGGCTTGCAGGGCACTGCGCAAGTATTTTCACATGCTTCAATTGTTTAGAACAACCGAGGGTAGGTGAAGGAGGCCTTCGCAACATTCACTATTAGATAACTAATCGAATATCTTTACTGAGGGAGACATACTAAGATGCCTCCCAAACGCACCAAAACTACTCGAACTGATAAAGAGACCCACTCTCCTTCAGAAGTGAACACTTCACGAGAAGTGTTCGCTTATCTTGATGAGACTATGAGATCCATATCATATAACAAGAAGGGACCTTTGGATCTTGAACCATGGTTACTCTACGGGCCACCTGATTCCCCAGCACTTCCAGTTGATCTGGAATTGTCAAATCTATAGCGTGAGGTCTGTTCTCACTCTTCCTTGGACCCGATCCTCACTTTAATATTGAGCAACACTGAATAGTAGTTTCTCACTTCAATATTGAGCAACACTGAATAGTAGTTTCTCACTTCAATATTGAGCAACACTGAGTAGTAGTTTCTCAACTCCATTCCTCTCATTCCAACACCATGAAATAAACTAGCACACATGAAGCCAACAAAGTAATACAAAAGTAACACAAAATTATTACAAGAGTATTACAAGAGTATTACAAGAGTATTACAAGAGTATTACAAAAGTAATTTCATCATCATAAAATAAACCCCTTAGATTTTGTGGAATAGATTCTTCCAAATCAGATACTTCTTTGAAATTTTTTTATTGGTTCAAAATTATTTTTTTGTTGGTGTTGAATTGAAGTCTTGGTATATTTGAGTCTCACTCTGGGGCCGTAAATTGGTGTTGTGCGAAGTATACCATGTATACGTTGAATCGTTGCAGTGTTGTGTAGATAATGGGGATCGTCGGGGTTATGAGTTCTCTTAGGGTAGAAAAGGGGTTGTTTTTGGTTCTGAAGCTAATGCATGGTTCCTGGGATTATCTTTTTCTTTGATCTTTTGATCTGAACTTGTATTTTGGTCTTTTGGTCTTTTGGTCTTTTGGTCTTTTGGTCTTTTGGTCTTTTGGTCTTTTGGTCTTGTTCTTTTGGTCTTGTTCTTTTGGTCTTGTTCTTTTGATCTTGTTCTTTTGATCTTGCGTGTTGTACCAAGATAAGGAAGAGTGACTGGTTCTTTTTTCCTTGGGTCGCGGTTTCATTTTATAGATCTCGGTAAGGCGATCGTGGGCTTGGGTGCGGCCTCGTGCGTTGTCATTACAACCGCATATCTCAATCCACCATGAACCTTGTAAGATATCTACCCCGCTACTGTATAGTGCTAATTTACTACAACCAGACTGGTCACTACGACTAACTGTTCACTACGACTAACTGTTCACTACGACTAACTGTTCACTACGAATATACTGGACACTACGACTAACTGTTCACTACGACTAACTGTTCACTACGAATATACTGGACACTACGAATATACTGGACACTACGACTAACTGTTCACTACGAATATACTGGACACTACGAATATACTGGACACTACGAATATACTGGACACTACGACTATACTAGTCCATCTGCCAGTGGCAGAATAGTCTAGCTTGGTTACTGTAATTAAACCTTATGCTCATAGAGAGTAACACATTAGGGCTAAATTTAGAGTACCTTTGGGTCATTTTTTAGCTGTATATATGGCCCCATCCGTTTCCTGTATAGTCTAAACCCTTCAAGTTAAAGCTTGTCAACAAGTACTTAGTATGTATGGAGTCAAGGTACCTCGTTGATATGTTATATGCACACCAGTGGAGTATTATGTGAAGGTTTTGGACTTGTAGAGAAACAGCCTAAGTCCTTACTAAACATCAGTACCTCTACACTAATTAATGTAGGTAGGTGAGTCTGGTTTTGGGAGACATTTTGGTATGTCCGGCTTTTGGTGGTATATATTTTTGGTGGTGTTATAAAATAGCTGGAGCTTGTCCTTTTATAATAGGGTGGTGAGCCCTCACATGACCAAAGTCACGTGAGTGGCTGAAGTGCTAGAGAAACAGCAAGTGCTGTTTTCTCAACAAGACGAGTGGAATATCATTAGACGTGTTCGGACCCCGTCTTATGACTTTCGTCTTGAAAGGTACAATTTACGTATCCCTGTATAATAATATTTACTAAAACATATGTTGAAAAAGCTGAATGGTAAGCAATGTACTCTCAACACATTAGTTCAAACAAATAATGTATAAGTTATCAATAAGACTAAATATCCGTTATATAAATAATTTTTAGGTATTTGCTGAAGGCTGACCTTTGAAGAAGTTTGGGTCTGTTGGGAAGATTCCTCTTGTGTTCTCGGAATTGACGTTAACTACTGCGAATATAGTGACTCTTGTTGCGCGTTATTGCGTACCGCTGTGTACTCAGGAACTGAAGTATGATTGGACTTCAATAACTCTCTTAAGTGAGGGACTTGGGTAATCATATCAGACATTATTTTCTA
>NKZI01001974.1:1650-35492 GCA_002370645.1 Metschnikowia sp. 00-154.1 | reverse complement strand
CATAACCTTTGACAAGCCGTTAGAAGCTTATAACCTCATGCGAATACAGGCTTAACGTCCCAGGTCGCATAATAATTCTAACAATTTTGCATGACATGGAAGTGACTCGACTGAGTGCAGGATTCCCATGGAAGTCCAGACCAGGAAGATCTACGTAACATGAAACAGGATCTACAAAGGCAAGAGTCTAGACTTATCATCCCTCCAGATATATAATGGGAGCAAGAGCTTACCTTTGAGAAGGAAGAACTCAATCACCTAATCTTAGATACTTATAGTCTAATACAGTTATCATAAGTTAACTAAGATTACCCATAACGCTGAGTGGGCGAGTTCCTANATACAGTTATCATAAGTTAACTAAGATTACCCATAACGCTGAGTGGGCGAGTTCCTACTAATAGTAGCCGTTCAGAATACGCAGTCATCGTTAGGTCATCGTTCCTGGAAGATCCGATTAACTTAGAAGCCCGTTAGAAGCTTATAATCCTTGCGAACACAGGTTAGAGCCTCAGGTCGCATAATAATTCTAACAAATTGAAATTAGAATTTGGTGGAAACATCAGTACACCAATTACTAGAGTTTCTATTGACCAATCAACATCAAAATTATACCCTAGAAGAGCTATAAAAGTGTGTCTAGTTTGTGATTTTTTATTAAAATTAAAGAGATTTATTAAAGAGATTTGTGATACTAATATATTACTAAGTGAATGCCGTGTATGCAGGATGAAACGGTATGGATTCAGTTTCAACTAGCCTAACAATGCGGTCATGGTAAAATTAGAAGGACGTTAAATCATTTCACCACTTTAAGAAAATCTGATAATCGATTTCCCCAAAACGACCAGGTTTCTTTCCATTCAAAGTTTTTAAAAGAAATAGTCAGCCTCTTATTATCATTAGAAGCATTACCTCATAGTACCTCATAGTACCTCATAGTACCTCATAGTACCTCATAGTACCTCATAGTACCTCATAGTACCTCATAGTACCTCATAGTACCTCATAGTACCTCATAGTACCTCATAGTACCTCATAGTACCTCATAGTACCTCATAGTACCTCATAGTACCTCATAGTACCTCATAGTACCTCATAGTACCTCATAGTACCTCATAGTACCTCATAGTACCTCATAGTACCTCATAGTACCTCATAGTACCTCATAGTACCTCATAGTACCCCATAGTAACTCATTTTCATATTAAAACATTCCCATCAGCAGATCATTCTCATAGTCACTCTTTTTGATCAGTGGCTTATTCCCATCAATAACTAAACTATAACTCATAGTAAGTCATAGTAAGTCTGTAACTTATAGTAACTATAGCACCTCATTCTCATACTAACTCAGTGTCATAGAGTATCTATAGCACCTCATTCTCATTGTAACTCAGTAACTCATTCTCATAGTAACAGTACACTAGCGCATCAACCATCTCATCAGCTCAAAGAGTACAGTATGAGTCCACCCAGTTTAGTCTTCCGATGAGTAGCCACCCAATAAGTCTGAATCAAGCGCAAATCAATAAGCCTTTCAAGATCTCAAAACACGATTAGAAAATGTATGCACCTCTTCATAATAGAAATTAGAACGAGGTGAGTGATTTCGTCCGTAGAGCTTTCTTTGTCAATCCACAACCGCATATCTCATCATTATGTAGGGATCCCACAAAAGTCTTTCCTTTCGCCCGTCTTGAAACACAAACCAATGAGTCTATCGATTATGCAAGTATTTGAGTCAACACCTAAATGAGTAATGAAAGTAATTGGTCACTTGTTTGACTTTCAACTGTACAAATATCAAACCCATCAACACAGTTCAGATGAGACCTGAATGTAGCTTCCTCAAAACCCCAAGACGCCCTGATTCCTCAATTTTGGTTTTCACTCTGGCGACACTCTATTCTAGTAATAGTCTCGTGTACTAATTCTTTTTTGAGGCCTGTTGGGTATGTTGGGTCTGGACTTTCCTTTAAGACCAACAAAAAAATGATTTGGGTTGAAGATGAATGAAGAAAACTAATTTGGGTTGAGGATAGATGAAAAATACTGTTTTGGGTTGAGGATGAATGCCCTGGGTTGAAGCATTATGTCTCATGGTTTCATCTCGATAGATTGATCTTCAACTGATACTGCTGGCGTTATATTCACCAAGTAAATAAACTCATTGGGCTTGCTTGTGGGTTTCGATTCAACCTTTGGAAGGCAATTTGTCATGGATTCTGCTTTTGGAGAAGGAGAAGCTACAACAATAGTCCTCGTTAGTGGTCTCTTCATTTCATAGGAGAGGCCAGTTCCCTCATCTTCCACATACTTGACGATTCACTCCGCTTCATTTACCTTTCGGATTCCACCTTTCCTTTGTAACCTTCTACTCCTCGAGCAGCCTGTTTATCCACTTCGAGAAGGTCTTCTCAATAAACGGCATTTTTGGGCCATAATTTGACACACCAGAAACGTAAGCCAGTTATAATATCAGCATCACTGTTATCAACAACCACTGAAATCGCCTCACCCTTAGCGGATCCACCAGTCACTTTGAAGCATTTGATACTTTCGTAAGAACTGCCTCTGTAGTTGAAACTATGGTAAGAGCTGCGGAGTTTGCACCTGAATATTTTATCCCTCGGGATGATGGTATTGTTTTTATAATCCAAGTGGTCATCGCTATCGATCCAACCGTCCAAGGTCGAGGTGATGCGTATATCCTTCTTTGAGGGCTTCTCTTCTACCTTTCTTCGAAACCTTCTCTTTTCTCCCTATTTTACCTTCTCTATTTTCTGAAGAAAGCAAGCCTTTCGATAGATCCTCTTTTATTTTTCTTTCACCTTAAGCATTGCTTGGAAGAAAGCATATGTTGGAGATTTTTTTAACGTGTGCGAGACGGCGCTTATATAGATAAATTGTGCGGTGGCTGCAAAACGTCGCGCCGCTGCGACGCCCACAAAAGCATAAAAGAGGGGAAATCCCCACTTTCAACAAGTATATAAATACAGCCATTTTCCCACTTTTTTGTCTTTCATTACTGCAGCCAATTTCCCACTTTTCTGTCTTTCATTACTGCAGCCAATTTCCCACTTTTCTGTCTTTCATTACTGCAGCCATTTTCCCTTTTTTCCTCATCCGGTACTGCAGCCTCTCTTATCATTTTCAAAATGCCCTTGTTAGATCGTGTTGTTGCGTCAGGTACTCTGTTCACTATGTTCATTCGCCGATGAGTCCCAGATGGCGGAATCGGTCTACTTAAGTAGTTGACAGTCTGGTTTCTTAACCAAGTGGTCGTTATTTCTAGGTGGTTGCAGGAAAACCCATCATCAGAGCTTAATGTTATTGTTCATATATGGGTAATGAAGATAAATCAATAAAGGTGAAATATGATATAAATATTTTACATCTATGGTCAAGGTGAGATAGCGGAAAGGAGTCAAATGCATTACTGTATATAGCTTTATGGGTAACAGCTTCACGTCGCAGTTGGTGGTCCAAGGAAGTAGATATCCTAGTCTGCTTCTTCCAATCAGAATTCCATTAGTTCTGGTTTGTATAGTGATTAGGGTTTCCTTTATAGGATCTACTCACCCAAGTCCTCTCCAGTACCCTATACAAGTTCCAGAATACACTAGTATAGTAGTAGACAGTCGAGCGTAGGTGGTTTGTAGTATGGAGTGTGGTTTAGAGAAATACGTTAGTAGTTAGTGAAGTAGTTAGTAAATATATTATTGTATGACAAGTACCTAATTTGTAGATTTTTTCAAACGATTCTTAACTCGTACAAAAGATATATTTGTTTATTTCATAATAAACAGTAAAAAGATATACCATATTAATCCACTGACGAATTGAATCAACTAATGAATTGAATCCACCAATGAATTGAATCCACTGACGAATTGAATCCACTGATGAATTGAATCCACCAATGAATTGAATCCACTGACGAATTGAATACACTGGTGAATTGAATCCACTAATGAATTGAATCCACTAATTGAATCCACTGGTGAATCTAGGACTGATCTTTTCATACAAAAGTAGACTCAGTAGTAGTAACAATATCCAAATCCTCATACTCCTAATATAGTGGTAAAGTCCAATGGTAGTGCCCCACTAGCCCTAACTGTAATAGTAGTCCCAATAGGCCATAGTCCCAGCCCCTAATAGTAGTAGTACTAATAGTAGTAGCTCTAATAGTATCAATGGTACCAGTGGTGAGATCCCTAGTAAATAATTAGTAGCAGTACCAGGATTGACAGTAGTACTAGTACTAATAGCCCATAGCCCATAGGACATAGACCTAGTAGTAGTCCAGATATTATTAGTACTACTACTATTAGCATCAATAGAAGTACCCAATAGCCCCGTTATATCAGCAGCAGTAGTTACGTAACAGTAGTCACGTAGCAGTAGTCACGTAGCCGTAGTCACGTAGCCGTAGTCACGTAGCCGTAGCACTGTAGCCGTCCAGTAATAGTGGAAGTACTAGTATCAATAGCCATTAGTCCTGGAGTCCTAGTAGTAGCACCAGTAATAGTAGTAGCACTAGTAATAGCCGTTCAGAATACTCTATTCTCATAGGTCTTCATACCTGGAAAAGATCCATTTGACAAGTCCATTAGCAATACACCTCTTGCTAATAAGGCTAAAGTCCCAAGTAGCATAATACTTTTAACATTAGGTACTGGACGTAATAGTGCTAATAGTGATTTCAAACCTAGTAGCAGTAGCAGTACTAATGACCATAATAGTATGATTCCAGCCCAATGGCCTTAAAGTAGTCCAATAGTAGAAGTAGCCTTAAAGTAGTCCAATAGTAGAAGTAGCCTTAAAGTAGTCCAGTAGTAGAAGTAGCTTTAAAGTAGTCCAATAGCAGAAGTAGCCTTAAAGTAGCACTATACTAATGAGACCTAATAGACCTAATAGTAGTATAAGCATCAAACAAAGTGGGTACTGTTCGGTCAGACAGACCAAACTGGCTGAAGCTTCGAGACTGGACTTAGTAGGCCTGAGACTAAGCTGAGACTGAGCTGAGACTAAGCTGAGACTGAGCTGAGACTAAGCTGAGACTAAGCTGAGACTAAGCTGAGACTGAGCTGAGACTGAGCTGAGACTGGACTGAGTATAGTGAGTTTAGAGCTGACACTGGACGACACTGGACGACACTGGACGACACTGGACGACACTGGACGACACTGGACAACACTGGATTGAACACTGGAACTGGACTGAGAACTGACTTGAGTATAGTGAGTAGTAGCGAGTAGTGAGCCTGACCTGAGTACTGACATGACATTAGACTGAGACTGGTCTGAGTTTTCATCTGAACAGTGAGTTTTCATCTGAACAGTGAGTTTCGGGCTGACACTGGGCTGAACTGGGCTGAACTGGACTGAACTGGACGGAGTATAGTCAGTACTGACCTGAGTATAGTCAGCACTGAACTAAACACAGAACTGAACAGTGCATTGAGTTTCCCTCTGAACAGCGAGTTTTGGGCTGAGACTGGACCACACTGGTCGACACTGAACTGAGTATAGTGAGTACAGACTAAGCATGACCTGAGACTGACCTGAACACTGGCCCGAGTATAGTGAGCAACTACTAATGAGTGCTGACCTAATACTGGACTGAGTTTCATCTGAACAGTAGGTTTTGGCCTTACTAATGACACTGGGAGGTCAATGACACACCAAGGACTTGGGCTCGAGGTCGCCCCACACAAAAAATCCAAGGCCCGCCCCAAGCACCACCGCCATCATGTACCAGCCGTTATACGTCATGAACACCAACATCAACATGAACGAGTAACCCACTTGCACCGCATAAAGTATGGCCAGGCGCACCCGCACGGTCAGAGCCACGCGTATAGCAGATCCACCCAAACCAGGACTCAAACTAGAACCCAAACCAGAACTCAAACTAGAACTAGAGCCTTGCGCAACCTGACTTCTCCACCGTGACACGCGAAACCTGAGGTACTCGTAGAGTACACTTAAAAGCGTGAGAACCACGAACGTCGCCACAAACCCCCGCGCCGTTTTGACGTGCCACCATTCGTAGATCACACACGAATTACGCCACTGCCACGTGAACACCATCTATAGTTAGTAAAAGTAGTAGGAACCAATTATTAAAATTGTTTATTAATTGGATGATAATGATTGGCTAATGATGATTGTGATTGTGATTGTTATTGTGATTGTGATTGATGATTGATTGTGATTGATTGATGATTGGTTGACGATTGATTGTGATTGGTTGATGATTGATTGTGATTGGTTGATGATTGTGATGATTGGTACATACGTTCATTTGGCACATATCCTCCATAGGCATTTGCGGATCCATAGGCATATCGTGCATCATATTGAATCGAGGTTATGGAGACGATATATGGTAGGGGAAGGGTTATATGGAGGAATAGAGGATGGGTGTATAGAGTAGAGTTGTGTAGAGTAGAGTTGTGTGGAGGGTGAAGTTGTAGATAGAGTGAGGATTAGGGTGCGCGCTGGCTAAGTGCATACTTGCTCATTAAAATATGCGCGAACACCGCTTCTTCTAAAATACTATTAGATGAACGCTGCTATAACTAGCTATACATAGATGTAGTCGACCAAGTAGTCATTGGCACAATCACCAATAGTAGTAATGACATCTCTAGCACCAAAAGCTCAGTATTAGTAATGACATCAGTGGCACCAAATACCAGTAATGGCATCAGTAGCACTACCAGTCGACCATGTAGGCTTCTATCATTCCACATCCTCGTCCACCAAGACCGATGCATCAAAGTAGAGCGATGGGTCCAAGCTACCGATATCTGCACACTTGCACACGCCGTCGATCAACAACTCGCTCATGATCTTGCCACTGGCCGGAGCGTTGTTGATGCCCCAGCACGAGTGGCCCGAACACAAGAACAAGTTGTCCACATTGGTCTCGCCAATCAAAGGCCCCGACGACGACGGCACATCAAGCACCGGCAAGTAGCACGCCTGTCTCTTCAAAATCTGGCCTTTTTTCAACGTGGGCGACATCATGCCCACCTGCTTGAATAAATCGTCGCACTTGGACTTGACCACCTCCACGTCGTCCGTGGTTTCGGGCACGTCCACAGCCGAGTCGCCTTCTCCACATACAAACACCTCATCTTTTCGGGCGTAGATCTCCGGCGACGAATAGGAGCCCTGGCCCGTCTTGAACTGCGTAAAGATCGCATACGGCGAAACGCTTGTTTCCTTATATGGAGCAATGGTAATTGAATGGGCCCTCAACCCGGAGATTGGACAGTCCGGCAAGATTCGGGACGTCCAGGGCCCCACTGTAAGCACGGTTTGTTCGCCCTTAAGCGAAATGAGTTTCTTTTCGGCGCCGGATTGCGTGACCTTGGCGCTGGTGGGCTCATACTCGATGCCTGTGGCAACTCCTGTTTCCATGGAGTACAACACGCGGTTGACCTTTCCTAAGATCAATTCAAGCGAGCCATTGGCCTTTTCCACAGCTTTTTTTAACAAGAAGTTGGTGAATTTGTAAGGGTGCACTTGCGCCGTGGAGTCTGTTCCCCCTAAACACGAACAGCTGGACACCAAGGGTTGCGAGATCCAGTTCAAGTCCGGGGGAAGCGTATCCGTCAGGAAAGGTTGTCTTGACGGGGGGTTTTTGCCGAGCGATTGAGACTCTAGGTCGCTCAGCTCGTTGTCCGAGCCGAGATCCGATTTGACGCCACTCACGTCGCCCTCCACCGACACAGTGGTCAACCTCCTATAGTCCCATTCGTTTTCTCCGTCATAGGTATCGGAGAGGTCCTGATGTAGCTGGAAGGAGAGCGGCACCAAAGGCACGGGAAAAGCCCAGAGCGCCAAAAGTCCCCCAGCCTTCCCACTGGCGCCTCCCGCCACTCGCTTGGACTCCACCAAGGAAATATGGTACTTGGCCGGGTCATATGCCGGATGCGTCACCAAGTAATATGCTGTGCAAACGCCCATAATCCCGGCGCCCACTATGATGATGTGTTTCTTCCCCACGTGGCGGCCGGAAGCCGTACTCTGGAACGTAAGGCTAGACATGTGGAAGGATGATTATTTATATAGGATAGCCCAGGAAAAGAAGGAACCCAAAAAAAAAGGAACCCAAAAAAAAAAACGAAGGAACCTGGAAAAAGAGGAGAGCCCGAAAAAAAAAATAGAATAAGGCGGTGTGTTTTTGAACGGGGATTACTTTAGAGGACAAGTTCTGGGGCCTCGCTGATTTGGGAGAGCGGTGACGCGGGAAATGTTGTGTAGGCGTGGCGTGGTTTGGCTTTAAAAATCAATCCGCTAGTTCTCAGGGTTTGGTGGACACACAGAAAAAGCAAAAAGCAGTGGAGGAGATCGCGCATTAATAAGGCCATGTGAGGTGACGTGGGTTGCTCGCAAGCCCGGGTGCACGGGTGTGGGGGGTAGTTGCGCCCGCCCGTTCTTCTCGCTGTCTGCAGGCCCGAGTGGGGGTTTCCCCTAAACCTGCTTTTCCCTCCGCCCGCTACGATCGTCCTTTATTTCCCACAATTATTTGTGTTTCTGATTTCTTAGTGTTTCTGTCTAGTCACGTGCTTGGATGTGTGGATGTGTGGATGTTTTGTTTGTGTTTTGTTTTCTGTCTTGTCTTCTGTCTTGTATGGTTTGTGTTTTGTGTGTGTATTTCTGTCTACGTTGTTGTCTTTGTCTTTCTATCTTCTGTCTCTCTCTATCTTTGGTATGTCTCTTTCTTTATTCTGTCTGTCTGTCTATCTGTCTATCTGTCTATCTGTCTACCTGTCTGTCTGTCTCTTTCCGTCTCTGTCTATTTCTGTCTCTGCCTGTCTCTTCACATCTCTGTTTCTTCCATCCTCTGCCTGTCTCCGTCTGGGAGTACTGCCCCGCTTAAGATTCGCTTGCATATGGGAGCTGGGGCAGGGTGCAGGCCGCAGCCAGGAAGAAGAATGCATGAAGCATTAGACAGAAAATAAGAGCACATTAGCTGGGGAAGCTGGCCCGGCTACAATAGTGCTTTGCGCCCACAATGGCATAAGGGCGTTACCACAATAGACTACGGCTGTGGTACAATGCTGAACCCGACTACAATGTCTGGACAGTGCCATATTGACATTTGATGGCATTGTAGGAGAAACGACTTCCATGGCTTATACGTAAACGCCAGCTATCAAAGTCATACTAGAACAATAACCGCCAGCGAATTGGGTCTTTACTAGGTGATCTTGCATGATGGGCTTTTTCAAGATCTATGCAGTTCCACTATACGACACAGACAGTATACGACACAGACAGTATTCGTAGGCAGACAATAGTAGGCAGAAAGTGGTAGACAGTGGGCAATATTAGTAGACAGTGGTAGACAATAGACAGATAGTATTAGTAGACAGTAGTATTAGTAGAGAGATAGTATTAGTAGACAGATAGTATTAGTAGACAGATAGTATTAGTAGACAGATAGTATTAGTAGACAGATAGTATTAATAGACAGATAGTATTAATAGACAGATAGTATTAATAGACAGAGAAAGAAAATAATGGAGGACAGATACGTAGAGGACAATATATGGACATTGGGTCAGAGACATTGGAAAAAAACGACATTGGCAGACATTTGGACAAGGATATTAGAAAAAGGACATTGACACACATTTGCCCAAAGACAATTGCACAATTGGACAATTGGACAATTGGACAGTTTTTACACAATGGCTTGACTCAAAGCGCCATACAATCCAACAATGAACAGTGAATAAGCGACCTCTCCCTCCTACCTTTCGATTGTTGTGCACAATGTAACTTCCATTGTTTATCCAGGCGGAGCCAACAGTCCAGGAGGAGTGTATGCAGTGCGAATAGATGAGGAAGAGCGGGGAGAGAAACGAACCGACGAGGAGGAACAAGGAGAGAGATGAACCGATGAAGAACAGAAGAGGTAGAGAGAGAGAGAGAGGACAAAAAAGGGAACTTATATTATGGAACTGTTTGAGCTGAGGCACTGTTGAACGTATGTGGCAGTGAACAGTTTTCCCGTGAACAGTTTAGTCTTCAATAAATTGGACTTCAACAAATTGGTCTTCAACAAATTGGACTTCAACAAATTGGACTTCAACAAATTGGACTTCAACAGTTTGGACTTCAACAGTTTGGGTCTTCCCAAAGGTAATTCCGCTCTCTTACTACACCTCTAGGGCCACCGCTATGCTAGTAATCGACTACTACTTGCTAGTGATTTTTCACTACTCCACTACTCCACTACTCCACTACTCCACTACTCCACTACTCCACTACTTCACTACTCCACTACTCCACTACTCCACTACTCTACTACTCTACTGATACCAATACTGATACCAATACTGATACCAATACTGATACCAATACTATACACTACTCTGTTAGATCCACCAGAGGTAATGCTCTAGGTAGTGTTCTACCTATTGGAGTAATTTAAACCTACACTGTCTAATCATACTAACAATCAAAGATCCTTCACTCATGTAATACTTTATACTACCAGTATAAGAGGACCATTGCCACTAGTCAATTATAAAATATACTATTACACCACCATACACTACACTACTACACACTGCTACTACACTTGCTAGATTCTTGTTGTTACGTCAGGTACTCTGTTTAGTATGTTTTTTTGTTGATGAAACCTCAGAAGGAGGAATCTGAGCTATTTAAGTACTTGACAACAGCGTCGTCTAGGCAACGGGTGTTGCTATGTGCTTGGCTTTTCAATAGTCACCATAGAGTAAAATTAAACATAATATGTAGATTACTTAACACCAATTGAACACTTATATTAGGTACATCAGGAGATCCTCTCAATAACCAAGGAGTACAACTCAGTTGACAGTATTCATCTCCAGTGATAAAGTACATAGTCTCATCAAGATAGGTATATACTTGTGGAGTTACACGAGAACTGTTGGTGGGCCTGGCTGTTTCTGGTGGGTCTGGAAGCAGAGGACATCTTGACATGTTCCTCCTAGACAATACTCTGATTAGTTAACTAACATTAGGGTATGGACCAGAGTTCCATATTATATAGACTTCCAGAACTCTGCTAAACTTTCCACATAAGAATGATGTGAGAGCTGAATCTTCCTATTATATAGAAAAGGTAATTATTGCACCAAGAAGTAAGTACAGTGTTTTTCAAAACTATTCAAACCAGTGCGACAAAACTATTCAAACCAGTGCGACAAAATGTTTCGAACCACACTAGCAAAATTAAACAAACCATTAATTCAAAAAGTTTCGTACCCCTTCGCACAGTCTTTCAAACCGAATGGCATAATGTTTCACACCAACTTTCATTAGAATTCAATATTCGAAATCTTAAATCTTAAATCTGGACGATTGCCTTATATATACTACATTTGGGAGTCTTGCAGTACCAATCAAGATTCAAAATGGACGGATTTGAACTGAACTGAACTGGGTTCCTTGTTATCTTGGTATCCTGTATATAACAACTGGTTAGGTGTACGAAACTTTTTGAATTATTGGTTTGTTTAATTTTGCTAGTGTGGTTTGAATCGTTTTGCCGCGCTGGTTTGAACCATTTTGCCGCGCTGGTTTGAACCATTTTGTCGCGCTAGTTTGAATAATTTTGTCGCGCTAGTTTGAATAATTTTGTCGTACCAATAGAGTACTACTACTCCTGGTACTACTTCAGTACTACTCCTGCACTGGTTTGAATAATTTTGAAAAACACTGTAAAATGGACGGAATTGAACTGGTTTCATTGTTATCCTGTATATAACAACTGGTTGTATACGAAACCTTTTGATTTATTGGTTTGAAACAGTTTGTTGCGCTAGTATTCTGTCTTGGTTCGAAACATTTTGCCGCGCTGCTTTGAATAATTTTGAAAACACTGTACATCTGGTACTGTCACGCTACGGACAAGAAGTTATTTGGACAGTTAGTCTATTTCGGGATTTCAAAGTACCGACTACAGAGTTATCCAAGATATTGGAAGACAATAATGGGGTAGTGCTTACGATCAATGGAACTGGAAGTGCACAGGGCAAGAATAAGCATGTGGACATAAAGGAAAAACATAGGTGACCAGTGCTACCATCAAAGATCTTGTGGGCACAAGAGATTGGCCGAGATACTGGATAAAGTTCAAGAAAACGACCTGGACTCATCATGCTTATGATTACGTTCAACTATTTTATCTTGGAAATGATCTACACCACATTTACTCTACAACACATATTTCCAACATCCATTTGTCTTCTTTTTGGTACTCCTTATTCTACTGCAATCTTGGACAAGGTTCGACACATTTTCTTTGAATGCTCCATCGCTGAAATCATTTGGGAAGAGTGCAACATTTCAGGTACTCCTTCGATTCAATACGCTGTTGGAAACCTTGATTCGGAATTCCAAAAGCTTGATCTTTATTACTATTATATCAAGACTCTTATCACTTATCGAAAACCAACAAAAACCCCGGATTGATATTGAAGCTCCTGATACATTGACTCCATTGACTCCATTGACTCCATTGACTCCTTTGACGCTTGATTTAACGCACAAGAACATTTCTTACTTCAAACGGTTTTATCTACGACACTTTTAAACTTGATTTCATTAAAAAGCGTTCATAGACGGACGTGTCAAAACTCACTTTACAAACTTTCATTTCCCTAAACACTTTGTTGTTCTCTCGAAGATTTTTCACTTCTTTTTGAAGTTTTCTTTGATCCAAATTTATAGTCTTGTAGCCTATGAATACACGTATGTATGTATATATTAAGAAACTTAAACTTTATTTGATTAAAATCTTCTCTGGATTCTTAATTGAATTATTACTAGATGTCAATTTGAGATAGTTCGAAATGACTAAATATTTGCGTTTTGGATATAACTCCAACACTAAAGAAAGTACTTAGTAGTTAGAGATGTATGGATGTTTATGTGCCAGTTGATGAGTTGAGGACTGAAATGGGAACTCATCATGAGTTTTGGCCATGTGCCCGAAAAGCTCAGGGCACTTTCTAAAATATATCTATGCACTCTCCAAAGTCAAGGATCTAAGAGCCGGGGTTGGAAGTTCTGGTCATTCTGAAACCTGCGTTTCGTTAACTTTGAGATCTCGATTTGCACCCAACCCAAATGTGAAACCTCTTTATGAAAAGGTCAGTGACACTAGGTCCGGCTGCAACAATTGTACCTTGATTCATCTTCTCCTGATTCTTCTCTGGAATGCAAATACCACTGGAGGTCGTCACGTGCACCACCAAATAACAGCACTTTGAGCAATTTGAACACTTTAAGCACTTTGTCGGTCTCAACGTGTTTGGACACATGACGTCAAGAGCAAAATCAAGGTCGACCAGTTCTATGTTTTACTGAACGACTTCCCTTGTCAACCGAAGGCTCTTTAAGTTCATGCAGTGTTCAATCACTTTTGCAGAGCATATGGCTATTGAAGTAGACCTAGACATCAGCCATGTCTCAAGCACTGGTTCAGTCTCAACCCCAGGAGCCAACTGCATATTGTCAGTGGGCATAATGAAATACCTTCGTGTGCCCCACAAAGTAGTCCAGGCCATCATAACCCAGACAATCATAGTCGAGACAATCATAGTCCAGACCATCATGGTCTCCAACAACACTTCGGCCCTCTTCAATAGTGTTTTCGCGGCGACGAACAGTCAAGTCAGACTGAATTTCTGCGACAAAAAGTAAAGTCAGACTGAATTTCTGAAACAAAAAATCAAGTCCTAGAACTTCTGTGATGAAAAGTCAAGTCCTAGACTGAAATTCTGTGACGCAATTAAATACCAATTCTGTCATGACAGATTCCTCCGCTTCTAATTTCCCTCAATCAATACGTTCCACCCTCAGTCTTTTCCAAGCCTCGCACTTGCGTCGGAACCACAGCATCAACGATACACTCTGGAACAACACCAACGAAAGCGCCATCAACAACACAGTCATGATCAAGCGCTCATTCTGCTCCCACAACCGCGGATCCAAAAGGTGGATCTCGTCCGCCTGTTTTTTCCGCAAGTAATTCAGCATGGGGTCCTGATCAGTATTCCAGTACGGCTCCACGTCTTTATACATGAACGAATTGCGCTCCCACTCCTCATCACGCGTCAGATGAGTCACGATATCGTTGAAAAGCTGGAAAAACTCCGGGCTGGCGTCCACGGCCGCCTGCGGTACCGGGTGGAAGGTGTCTAGCTCCGAGGACGTCACGAGAATCGTATAATGGGGAGAGGGGCTGATTCGGAGAATTCGGCGGATAGCATCGTCCACTTCCCGCAAAGCAGCGTCCCTTGCCTCCTTGTCGCTTTCCTGGGGGAGCGGGTCGGCATCGTAGCGGATAACACGGGTTCGTGTGTCGATATACTGGTCCACGTCACCAAACGACCTTAAGGCCTCGGCCTTACATGTTCGCACAATGTAAGCTTCTAAGAAATCCATATCCAAAACACCTTCCATCCACGGAAGCGCCACCAACGAAGATGCCATGTGAATGTAGTGGCGGAGATGCGGCCACGTGAGCTTCTTGCGTTCCACCATATCGCCTGCTTTGAGACCCGGAACATTGACTAGGAGATACACATCGGACGAACATGCAGTCACGAGTTTCTTGACCATGTTGGTGACGGAGCTGGGGTCATGTTTTTCCAACGGCGGGTTCAAGAGTTCATCCTGAAGCCCAGTGACTAGACGGTGCGAACCCAAGAGGAATGGAGCCACTTGCGACGCCACTGCAACGGCAATATAAAGGAATATTTTGATTCTCATGAAGAGTATTACTTTGCTATATTTAGAGTGAGCAGGTCTAAACCCAGAGATGGTGCAGTGTATAGGGTGGAGTCTAGGGTGTAAGGTGTAGTGTGAGTTAGAGGTGATGGATGTTCGCAAGGTGGTGTGTGCAGGAAGCAGCAATACTTATACAGAATAATCTTTCAACATATGTTGGTAGTAGATATATTAATATGCAGGCATAAGTAAGTTGTTATTTCATAAGATCAAAGTTGTAGCTTAGGAGTTTAAAGTTCTATATGAGGTATGAAGCGGGTGAAGGGTTTTCGTTAGTCAAGAACCTGCACATAGTACCTCACTGCCTTCTTACAACACACTAGTTTCACTGCCTTCTTACAACACACTACATAGTACCTCACTTCTTGCTTACAATACACTACATAGCACATCACTTCTTGCTTACAATACACTACATAGCACATCACTGCCTACTTACAATACACTACATAGTACCTCCCTACGTACATGCTAAGTATTTGTTGACAAGTGTAAGTCCTTCTCAATTTGTTATTGTTATGTCCTTAATATTAACTTCAAAACTTTTCATTATTGTTCCGACTATTTCTAATAAATATATCAGATAAATGATGTTATGTTCTTTAATACATTTATGCCTAACTAAAACTATATTCGTTGATGGTTCCTCAAAAAGAGGAAACGAAGCAGCTTATATAACTTTGAGAGAAACGTGGTATCGAAAAATTCTCCACCAAAACAATCGTAAGGATTGGTCTAAAATATGGCTGAATGTGTTTTGGAAGAGGACATAAGGTATATTGAGCAGTTCATTGAGTACGGTTTCATGAAGACTGAAGAGAAATGGTCTATGGATAACAATACCATACACTACGTTAATATTAGCAGTAGTAGTATAATATTTATGGTGGACATCACACAACCACTTCTGGACGTGGAACCCAAAAAATAGTCTTGTTTTTTGTTATATCTTTTCTTGTTGCAACAGCAAATAAGGAGGAAAGATGGTATCATTGGATAGACAGGCCTTCTGGTACTCAAGTGAGTGTAAGACTGAACCTACTATGGGAAGCATTATAGGTTGGTAGTCGGAGACAAAAGCCAACTTAACTACAAGCTTACTAAAGATTTATTGGTCTGAACATCAAAGTTCTTGAAAAGGTCCTCATCCATTGTACAAGTTCCATATACTTATTACCCCTTTGAACCATATTTTGAAGTTAAAAATGTGAAATGGGTTTCAACAGATTGGTATACTCAAGGTATAAAGGTACTATTGTAACTCAGGTTCTCGCGATAATACAAAACTAGGGACTCAATACGAGGCACTAAGTACTAAAAGTGACAGAAGTGCTGATCTATATCATTGGTACTAGTTGTTCTTAAGGTACTAGAGGACTGAAAGTACTAGAGGACTGAAAGTACTAGAGGACTGAACTAGAGGACTGAAAGTACTAGAGGTAAGACCATCATAGTACTGCGTACAACGATAACCGTGACATGACGTTTGCAATAGCCATATCGAGCAGAGAGGCTTCATAATACTACTATACAATATACTACAGTACTCCTTACAATATACTACACTACATTACTATATCATGTTATAAAACATGTTACTACTCTAATTTACTACTCTAACTTACTACTCTAATTTACTACTCTAACTTACTACTCTAATTTACTACTCTAATTTACTACTCTAATTTACTACTCTAATTTATTACTCTAATTTACTACTCTAATTTACTACTAGGTAATATAGGACACTCAACTACATTAATACTGGACTATACTAAACCATACTACGCTTCCATCATGTTTTCTTAGACAAGCTCTGACCATAGGGTAATAATGAATTGTTATGACTGAATCAAATTCCGGTCATTCAAGTCTTATTAACATTTAGATAGATTTGTATGATACACTACACTACGGTGTAGTAATATACCATACACTAGACCCTACACTAGACCATACACTAGACCATACACTATACCATAAATTAGACCATACACTAGACCCTACACTATACCATACACTAGACCCTACACTAGACCATACTAGACCATACACTAGACCCTACACTAGACCATACACTAGACCCTACACTAGACCATAAATTAGACCCTACACTATACCATACACTGGACCCTACACTAGACCCTACACTAGACCATACTAGACCATACACTGGACCCTACACTATACCATACTAGACCATACACTGGACCCTACACTATACCATAAACTAGACCATAAACATTTCAACCTATATTTTAGTATATATTGATATACAGGGATATGTAAGTTTGTACCTTACAAGACCGAAGTGCGACATGTGTCGGGGTGGGTGAAAACTCTTCACCCCCTGGTAACCTGCACACAATACTTCACTAGTCTGCATGCCATGCATCTGCGAAGTACCTTGACTCCGTACACGCTAGGTACTTGTTGACAAAACAAGACCAGACACTAGCCCAGACACTAGACCCTACACTAGACCCTACACTAGACCCTACACTAGACCATAAATTATACCCGACATTATACATCCACTACTACACCCACGGAAAAACCGGAGATTTCGTGTTGACCAAGCCAATACTCTTGAGTCACGAGTCTTCTGGGTTGTGGTCGAGGTTGGTAAGGGCGTTACTGACTTGAAGGTGGGCGACAGGGTTGCTATTGAGCCTGGTGTGCCATCACTGTTGAGTGAAGAATACAAGCACTATACTACACTACACTATACTATACTACACTATACTACACTACACTACACTATACTACACTATACTACACTATACTATACTACACTGTACTATACTACACTACACTATACTACACTATACTATACTACACTACACTATACTACACTGTACTATACTACACTACACTATACTACACTACACTATACTACACTGTACTATACTACACTACACTATACTACACTACACTATACTACACCCTACACTATACTACACTGTACTATACTACACTGTACTATACTACACTACACTATACTACACCCTACACTATACTACACCCTACACTATACTACACTATACTATACTACACCCTACAGTCACACTCGTTTGAGCAGTGTATGGTCAAAAGTCTAATACTCTTAATCTACCATTCTACCGGTCTACTCAATATCATCAGTCAAAGATATGTCCCTCTAATAGTCTGAAAGTCTAGACGTCTAAGATTTCTTTAATATCACCGGTGTAATAGTACAGTATTATCTGTCTAAGTACAGTATTATCTGTCTAAGTACAGTATTATCTGTGTTATGTCCACCATAGGCAGGCCCGGCCTATGAAGGTATTATGAAGCCTCTCAGTCCGATTGTTACAATGGTGATACGGCGTTTGGCCATCAGGGCACTTCGTGCATAGATGGCCCCTTTCGAATATTCCAGAACAATCCTTACCATTGTTCTGGTGGAGAGTTTCGATGCTACCTCTCTCTCAAAGTTATATAAACCACCTTGGTTCCTCTCCTTGAGGAACCATCAACGAATATATGAGTTTAGGCATAGATGTATTAAAAGAACATAACACTATCTGTCTAATAGTATAATACTATCTGTATAATGATACACGTGAGTTATGTCTACCATTCCAATATTAAAATAACATGAGTCTAGTAAATTCTTACCAGGCTACTACAGCACTGCTAGACCAGTATCTACTATACACTTATAATGAAAGTTGGTGTAAAACATTATGCCATTTGGTTTGAAAGGATGTGTGAAGGGGTACGAAACATTTTGAATATTGGTTTATTTAATTTTGCTAGTATTGTTTGAATCGTTTTGCCGCGTTGGTTTGAATAGTTTTGAAAACGACTGTATATGGCTGGTAGATGCCTGGTAGGAGGCAGATAGGAGGCAGGTAGGAGGCAGGTGGGAGACTGAGTAGGAGACTGAGTAGGAGACTGGTAGGAGGCAGGTAGAAGGCCGTTAATAATGTCAGTGTTCGTGTCAGGTAAAGAGGTTTCATAATACCACAATAGGTAGATCACTACCAAAGATATACAAATATGAGCACTGATCCTGATAAGGTATGCGATAGCTTGGCGGAATTGGCCGGAATTGGCCGGAATTGAGGGCCGCGGCCGGAACAGTCCAGCTACAGGACCACCAAAAGTCCACCACGAAAACTATTTTAACTAAAATAAAATATGCATTGAGAAGTCCGGAATTCTGGGATTCCAGCAAACCCACTTTTTTTTCCGTAAGATTAAAAAAAGTTCGTTTGCGTTGGGCCTTTTTCTGCTGAGGTAGCCTGGTGCACGGGTGTGGTTTGCACCCATTGAATCTCACTTCCGAGGTCGAGGTCCTCACACTCCATTAAACATCTTCTCAGAAATACTTACCACAGTCACCTACCCAAAAAGTGTATTTACCAAAAAGGTGTATTTACCAAAAAGGTGTATTTACCAAAAAGGTGTATTTACCAACAAAGGTGTATTTCTCCTAAAGAAGCAGGGGCGGAGTGCTGTCGAGAGATCGGTAAACGTAAGCCCAATCTCCGGACGGGTCGTTTGAAACCCATATTGTTAGATTTCTGTTACGTCAGGTACAGTGTTTTTCAAAACTATTCAAATCAGCGCGACAAAATGTTTTGAACCAAGAAGACATAATGATTCAAACCAGCGCAGCAAAACGATTCAAGCTAGTTTCGTACACCACTAACAAGTTGTTGTATACAGGATAACAATGTGTAGATTCTTTAACTCCAGCTCAGCTAGGAATGCTGGGGAATCAGGTGGCCCATAGAGCAACCATGGTTTAAGGTCCAGAGATCTCTTTTGACTATAAGATATGGTTCTCATGGTTTCATCTAGATAAGTGAACACTTGAGTTGATGTGTTTACTTCAGACATAGGCGGAGCCTCAATGTCAGTACAAGGAGATCTGGTGGGTCTGGATCTGGGAGGCATCTTGGTGTGTCTCCCTAGGTAGAGATATTCGATTAGTTCACTTATGAAAGGTGTGGTGAAGGCCTCATTATATATATGGGAGTCGGCCTTCACTGACCCTTGGTTGTCAGGACAATTAAGGTAGGGAAACTAGCTGAGCGGTGCCCTGCAAGCCTAGGGCGCCGTGCGCGCTCTTATTCGGTGCTATTTTCCAACACAAGGTCACCAGTTCAGTTCCGTCCGTTTTGAATCTTGATTGGTATTGGAAGACTCCCCAAATGTAGTATATATAAGGCAATCGTCCAGATTTAAGATTTCTGATTTCAGAATATTGAATTCTAATGAATGTTGGTGTGAAACATTATGCCATTTGGTTTGAAAGGATGTGTGAAGGGATACGAAACTTTTTGAATTATTGGTTTGAACCATTTTGTCACACTGGTTTGAAACATTTTGTTAGTGTGGTTTGAATAGTTTTGAAAAAGACTGTATATGGCTGGTAGGAGGCAGATAGGAGACTGGTAGGAGGCAGGTAGAAGGCCGTTAATAATTTCAGTGTTCGTGTCAGGCAAAGAGGTTTCATGATACCACAATAGGTAATCACCACCTAAGATGTACAAATATGAGCACTGATCCTGATAAGGTATGCGATAGCTTGGCTGGAATTGGCCGGAATTGGCCGGAATTGAGGGCCGCGGCCGGATTTGTCCAACTACAGGACCTCCAAAAGTCCACCACGAAAACTATTTCAACTAACAAAAAATGCATTGAGAAGTCCGGAATTCTGGGATTCCAGCAAACCCACTTTTTTTTCCGTAAGATTAAAAAAAGTTCGTTTGCGTTGGGCCATTTTCTGCTGAGGTAGCCTGGTGTACGGGTGTGGTTTGCACCCATTGAATCTCACTTCCGAGGTCGAGGTCCTCACACTCCATTAAACATCTTCTGAGAAATACTTACCACAGTCACCTACCCAAAAAGTGTATTTACCAACAAAGGTGTATGTACCAACAAAGATGTGTTTCTCCTAAAGAGGCAGGGCCGGAGTGCTGCCGAGAGATTGGTAAACGTAGGCCCAATCACCGGACAGATCGTTTGAAACCCATATTGTTAGATTTCTGTTACGTCAGGTACAGTGTTTTTCAAAACTATTCGAACCAGCGCGACAAAATGTTTCGAACAAAGAAGACATAATGATTCAAACCTGCACTAGCAAAATTAAACAAACCAATAAACATAACCTCTAATAAGTGGTTATATACAGGATATAAAGGAACCCAGGTCAGTTCCGTCCGTCCGTCCGGTTTGACCCTTAATTGGTACTGCAAAACTCCCAAATATAGTACATATAAATCAATCGTTCAGATTTAAGATTTCAAAATATTGAATTTTAGTGAAACTTGGTGTGAAATATTATGCCATTTGGTTTGAAGGTACGAAAGTTTTTGAATTATTAGTTTCTTTAATTTTGTTAGTGTGGTTCGAAACATTTTATCGCGCTGCTTTGAATAGTTTTGAAAAACACTGTACTAACATAATATTATTCTAGGACTCATACTCATAGTAGAATACTATTACTAATAGTGGTGCATTGAACACTTACTTACAAGAACATGCACGTGATCTAGAGGTACTCGAGCAACATGTTGATCGCAATACAGGGTTTTTCAAAACTATTCAAACCGGCGCGACAAAACTATTCAAACCAGTGCGACAAAATGGTTCAAACTAGCGCGACAAAATGGTTCAAACCAGTGCGACAAAATGGTTCAAACTAGCGCGACAAAATGGTTCAAACTAGCGCGACAAAATGTTTCGAACCACTAGAACAATGTTTCAAACCAATACACATAACCCCTAACAAGTTGTTGTATACAGGATAACAAGGAACCCAGTTCAGTTCAGTTCAGTTCAGTTCCGTCCGTTTTGACCCTTAATTGGTACTACAAGACTTTTGTCCCAAATGTAGTACATATGAGGCAATCCTCCAGATTTAAGATTTCAGAATATTGAATTTTAATGAAAGTTGGTGTGAAACATTATGCCATTTGGTTTGAAAGGATGTGTGAAGGGGTACGAAACATTTTGAATTATTGGTTTGAATCGTTTTGGCGCGCTGGTTTGAATAGTTTTGAAAAACTGTAGTTTTGAAGAACACTGTAGTTTTGAAAAACACTGTAGTCTTGAAAAACACTATCAAAACACAACCAAGGTAGGGAAACTAGCTGCGCGGCGCGGTGTCCTGCAAGCCAAGAGCGCCGTGCGCTCTCTTCGGTGCTATTTATACTCAGTTCACACTACTGTAGAAAAGATAACGCCAGATCCACAACGACAGTTGCGGCACCAGGAGGACCAGAGAGTAGTCAGAGTTCATTGAAGTATTATTAATACGAGATCTTTTTGGTGGGTCTGGTTCTTGGAGGCATCTTGGTATACCTCTGGCAGTTGATGTTGATTGAAATTATCTAATTATAAAATTGGGGCGGTTGCACCATTTTATATCTGGGGATTCTTCCTTTATTGTCTAATCCATTGTCTTCAACAATTGATTGTCTCGGAAAAACTGATTGCCTGATATTTCACTAGCCCGTGAATTTCAGAGCGCGCTCTCTCGATCGCCGTTTTTCAACAACTACACTATATTACTAGACTATATTACTACACTATATCACTACACTATACCCTACACTATATTACTACACTATATTACTACACTATATTACTAAACTATACCCTACACTACATCACTACACTATACCCTACACTATACCCTACACTATACCCTACACTATACCCTACACTATACCCTACACTATACCCTACACTATACCCTACACTACCCTACACTATACCCTACACTATATACTCAGCTTATACTATAACTTAGGTCTAAGAATCTTAAACTAGTCTAGTCAACACCTCGTTTCGTATGGTGGAGTCAAGAATCGAGTTATAGACCTCGGCGTTTTGGATCAAGACCGTGCCTCCAAATCTCAAAGCATCTTCAACCACCTTCACAAACTAGCTGTAGAGAAAGCTGGTCACTATGATCTTGTTGGGAAGTAGAGCTTCCTGGAGAGTAGAGCTCCCTTGAATCTCATAGTATGGTTCAAATATATCTCACTTAAAAACTAATGTCTCCAACCTTAACGTCTAGATTTCAAATAGTGTAAAGGTGTTCATCATGGTAAGGTTGCTGAAGTCCATATGATGTCCTGAAGTAGGCATAATTTTCTTATGGTTCCAAAAACACAAGCCTGCATATTTCAACTTGTGGTTTAGTATATATATTGATACACAGGGATAGGTAAGTTGTGCCTTACAAGACCCAAGTCTTAAGACGGGGTACGGACTCCGCTTGGTATTTATCCACTCGTCTATGACTTGCAAAACTCTATTGTCTGCATACAACATATCCATGAAGTACCTCACCTCCGTGTTGACAGCATATGTGGCCAAGGAGGGAAGCCCAAGTACCTCGCTAACCTTAATCAATAGCTTAGCAAACATCCCCGGGATTCTGCTGCTTGGAACATCCGTGCCTCCAAACATAAGCATGTGCCAAAACCCCTAGCATTTGATATGCTCTTCTTTGTTGCTCAACATTCTCCAGTTTCTCCGAGGACATTTGGGGCAACTTGTCAAAGTGAGTACGAACCGTTCTAGCCGAGATTAACACCGGAAAATTGGCCACCAAAGATTACCAGGAACTCCGAATTGTCCTGAATTGTCCCGGATTGTCCCGGATTGTCCTGAATTGTCCTTAATTGTCCTTAATTGTCCTTAATTGTCCTTAATTGTCCTGAATTGTCCTGAATTGTCCTTAATTGTCCTGAATTGTCCTGAATTGTCCTATATTGTCCTATATTGTCCTATATTGTCCCGGATTGTCCCGGATTTTCCCGAATTGTTGGTGACGTCAAAAGTTTGGAGATCAAACATATGGGCCGGCCAGAGATTTTGTTGTAAGCAAAAAAATTGAACTATACAAATATATATTACCTATCAGTCTAATGATCCATTACCAGTATACACTATATACTACACATCATGACTT
The DNA here is from genome assembly GCA_002370645.1 of Metschnikowia sp. 00-154.1. NCBI lineage: Eukaryota > Fungi > Ascomycota > Pichiomycetes > Serinales > Metschnikowiaceae > Metschnikowia > Metschnikowia sp. 00-154.1. The sequence continues at coordinate 11,711 of NKZI01001974.1, read as the reverse complement.
GTAATAACATATTGTATTACTAAAAGACTATCACGGTGTATGTTATACTATGCTATACTATACTATGCTATACTATACACTACATCTCAAAATTAACAGATTAAAAGTCAATTACGCTACCGATTGAAAAAGGAAAGTATGTCAGACAGCAAGGTACCGTTCATCGATATCGACGATGAAGAAGATTTTTTTTCTACCAGCGAGGACATTCCCCAGAATCTCATCGACTCGTTGAACCAGCAAGTCTAGAGAGCCTTCTTGAAGGGCTTGGGTGCCGACCCCGTCCAATACGGGAGAACTCCTGTCGACGACATCAAGGAACAAGTAGATTTGTTCATCGCCTACTTCGGACGGTTCAAGGTTGTTGACGCGGTATCCGACAGTGGTATGGGCACAATTACTAAGGTATTTTTGAGGGATTTGCTCGTCGTCGGAAAGTCTCAAAATGATGTTTGCAGATTGGGATGTGAACACATTCAAAAAGTACTTCCCAAACGACACGTTCGTGACGTAGTATCGGATAGGGCATATAAAGATCGCCGCAAAAATCAAGGAGAAGGTCCCGGCATTGCAAAAGATCCCTTCGATATCTGATCGAGACCTTATAACCCTCTTCGATGTGACATCAGCCATGATGACGGGAATCAATGACGGAGAGACAGACGTCCGCGATCGTACTGGGGTCCGGTCATCGGCGACGATCTTCCTCCTTGTTGAGACTTGGAAAGGAACGAGTGAAGTTGTAGTACAGGTCATCGAAAAGGAGTTCGACTACTACAATTCAGACTTCCCTAACATGAGACAATTCGTTGACCCGATATCCTTGTACTATAAACTCCTTACGTCATATGAACCGGAGGGAACACAAGCAGTGAAGCATGGGGGAATGAATTCCTCACCCTGAAGACGTCAAATGACAAACTTCTCGCACTTATCAAAACCCGTCTTGTGCCGAAGATACTCCAAATGGGAACGGCACGTTTATAAGAACGAAGGGAGCCTAGACCGGAAGTATATGCAGGTTACTTAAGGATCATGAATAAAAAACACTGTCACGATGCCTTTTATGCGGTATCACGATGCCTTTTATGCGCTATCACAAGGCCTTTTATGCGCTATCACAACGCCTTTTATGCGCTATCACAAGGCCTTTTATGCGCTATCACAACGCCTTTGATGCGCTATCACAACGCCTTTGATGCGCTATCACAAGGCCTGACCACAAAGACCGTACTCGCTCACAAAGTTGCAGAGAATGAATCAAGCGCGAATGCTCCGAGACAGATGTCAATTAATGACCGGAGTTCTCCCGTAGGGTCAGGTGGTAGCATGGACTGGACCCAAGTTACATTTAGTAAATATAAGTCTGAAAATTAACACTACACTACACTACACTGTATTAATATGATAAAAACGACTGACGAGGGATCACAGTAGATTCAGAGTACTCCATATACTCACAAGTCCTTATCTCCTCTCTATATTTGAATGTGTTAGAGTCAGTCTATACCAGTTACATTATGGTTAAAACAAAAACAAAGTATTTTTTTTGGGGGTTTTATTTAAAGCAACAACAGCAAGTAAAAGCAAATAAGCAAATAAGCAAATAAGCAAATAAGCAAATAAGCAAATAAGCAAATAAAAGCCGTCAAAAGCACACAAAGCAATCAAACCAAACAAAATTAATCAATGGAGAACGGCCTACGTCTCACCGCCTTCTCCGCCTGTTTAATATCAGGCATAACTGTGTCATCATTTGACTCGTCCCACATTTCACCGCTTTCTGCGCTTGTCTTTTTCTGGTTGGGGAAAAGGGTCTTTTCTCTTCCTGCGTCCAGCCAAGTCATCGTCTGCAAGCTTCACTGGGCGTCTCCGTCCTAGAGTAAAGGTTGCAAGCCAATTTTCTTTCAATTCACTTATGTCCTCAGGAGTGTTTTCATCCCGAGGTATCCAAATGTTCTTCCGCTTAAGCGTAGAGATGAAACGCTGAACCGAAACAACAAGGGGATCACCTCCCTTCAACAAAGTGCAGAAGGTTCTTTCGTACACAAATCTGAGGTACTTGTCCCGGGGCACCCACTGGTATGTCAAACCGCGGATCATCGAACAGATGTGCTTGCGGCTGAACCTGAAACCATGGCAGAACTTGACCAAGGGCATAAGCTGACCTTTTTCGGCCTTGGAAAAATATTCAAGAAGCACCAACTTGATTTCTTCGTTTCCGTTGGGAATCGAACTAAGTGCAAGTCTCTGACCAGCCCGGATCAAGTCTGGAATGATTTTCTGATCCATGTACAGCTTTGGGTAAAACCAGCTCTGCAGATTATCTTGCTGCTCAAGACACCGGGTAACAAGTAAAGAAAATTGCAAATTAATCTGCAAAATCAATTCCTTTATCTTGAACCGTGTTCCCCAGAGACATGCACGGAAACCCACAGGTGTTCTGTGGCAGTACTCGAAGTGGAGAGGCGACATTTGGGCAAAGAATTCCACCATAAGGTAATAAAGCTCAGGTACCCTGAGTCCATTTTTCTTGCAAAGAGGAATGGGTATAATCTCCTGTTGGTCAGAAATGCTCAAGAGAGGAAAAAGAAAATCCAGGAAATGGGCAAGCTGCTCTTCGACATCAAACATAGGTTCCTCAGGCCGACCTCTGAGGATCCAAGGCGAAACGGTCATATCCACACTATCTCTGGGATATGCCAGGTTCATTGTCTCATCAAGGTAGGTGTACGTTTCGTCATTTGGATCTTCTTCCCAGTTCTCGGGACTTGGAGCTTCAAATTCATATGCAACTTCCTCCTCATCTTCCTGCTCATCTTCCCCGTTTTCCAAACCGTCGCCATGTGCATTTAAAAATGGCCTGAAACAATTTTCAAATTCATCAAAATAGTAGTAGGGAGCATAAGGTGGTTTTTCTGGTGCAGGGGTGAATTTGTCTTTGATTTCAGCATCATAGAGAAGGGTTTTCACTTTTGAGGGGTAAAAGGTACTGACTGTGGACTGGTATGTGAAGGGAAATTGGAGCTCTTCATTGGTGTTGGAAGTACTAACAGTTGAAGTTGGACTTTCATCTTCAGAGTCAGATTCGGTGTCTTCACGTTCCAAAGGATCCCCATTAGGAAAACAAGGGTCCTCCAAAGTCTCCTCAGCAGCTTCTTCCTCGGATTCCTCCTCTTCATCTTCGGATTTCTCGGAAAGTTCCCCAACATCGGACTCAAGCTTCTCGATCATCTCATGAAACTTCTCATATGGTTCAAAAGCGATAGGAACGCCTCCAACATGTGGCCCAGAAGCGAAAGAATCGGCTCCAAGAAATGGTGTTGTTTTTTTTGCACTCCATAGCCCAAGACTTCTGATCTCTTCGACTTCAGGAAGTGGTGCGATTTCGTCACCAGGGGGAGTACATTTGGTGAACGCTTTTTTTCCAAGAACCAACTTCACCTTCGCAACCTCAGGAACAGGTGGTGCAGGCTCTTGGTCCTCGAGAATCGATAAAATATCTGAAATAAGCGACATGAGTCTAGTAAAATCCAATATCTCAAGAACAGACTTTACCTCTGAAACAAGAGGAATAGGTTTGCTAGATATTTCAGCTTCAAGCAAAAATTTGATCTCGTCAATAAGGGGAGCGATTCGGGCGGTGGTCTCTGCATCAAGAGCAGATTCCACATCTGCAACAAGAGGAATGGTTTCAAGTGAAACTTCTTTCTCAGCCACAGATTTGATTTCTGACTTTTGGAGAACCACAGGAACAGGTTGAGCAGCCAATTCAGCCTCAAGCATAGCTTTCACTTGGTCAATAAGAGGAAAACAAGCTATAGCCCTTTCGACTTCAAGAATGGCCTTGATCTGTTCAATAAGAAGACCAATCATTTGAGAAATCCGAGTAAGAGAGGTTTCAGAGCTCTCAGCTTTCTCTTTGGAAGATTTCTCTTTGGGGGAAACTTCTTTCTCAGAAACACCAGAAACAGAAATCTTTTCCTCAGTTTGTTCACCAACTGAACCAGATTTTTGGGAAGCCTCTTCAACGGGAACTTCACACTTCTCAGAAATCTCAATGGAAACTTCACACTTCTCAAAATCAATGGAAACTTCAGGTTTTTCAGAAACTCCTTCAACAGGGACTTCCTTATCAGAGAATACTTTAATCGTAGTCTCTTCCTTCTCAGAAAAATCTTTAATTGAAGTTTCTTGCTTTTCAGAAACTCTAATTGGAGTCTCTTCCTTCTCAGAAAAATCTTTAATTGAAGTTTCTTTCTTTTCAGAAACTCTAATTGGAGTCTTTTCCTTCTCCGAAATTCCCTTCTCAGTCTCCTTAACAGAAATTTTCTTCTCAGTTTCTTCATCGAAATTCAGTTTGGCTGCTGGGTGAGAGTCAGCAGCCTTTTCCTCAACGGATGGAGGAGATTCGGATTCTGTGTCACGAGTAACACAATTGTTCAAAAGAGCAAGGTGCACTTTGGTCACAACCTCAGTAAAAGACATTGTGGTACCATTCCTTGGAATGGGGACCGAGTTATCTTCTTCTTCAGAGACATCCGTGAGTACATCCGAGTCCTCCAAGAAGGCTTCTTCAGGAATATCGTCACCATGACCTTGGTCTTTGTTGCGATTGTTCCTTGACGACATGATGATGATAGTTTACCTGACATAAATTGGACGGGCGAAAGGGCTCATTATATAGAATTTTTTAAGGGGTGGAGCATACCATGAATATGTGCTGAAACGAGGGGTGCATTAACGAGCATGAATTATTGCAACTATCTGCTCTGCAACCGAGGCGGCCCCAGCCCCCCCCATGCAGGATCCCCATATCACTAAAATTTTAGTGCCCCACTATTTTTTTTTTTTTGCAGCTCACCGTAGTCATGAGGCACATTACTCCAGAACATTGTTTTAGTGAAATTTTCAATATCAGGTTGTTAAATTCGCAATAGTTCGTTTTTTCTGCATGGATGTTGTCCATTTCAACAACCTGCATGGATGTGATACGCCGAGAAGCAGAATCAACGATTGACTAAACGAGTAAAGGTTATGCTCAAACTTCTCAATTAGTCCATCGAAGTATTGTATGCATGTCCCAAAGAGGCTTATCTCTAAATTTTATGCATTCAAAAATGAGCTAGCAGTATTATATGCATTCGGATGAGAATATTGACAGAAAAGGCGGGATGCCCAAATTTTGAGGGGCAATAATTCTTGTTTTTTGGTTCCTTCATATTCTAGAGCTGTGCTTGAATTCACGTTAAATTTTCCCCATTGAAAACCCAGAAAAACTCTTATACTCTATTTGTAGACTTGTTGAGTAGTGGCAAATTCATTTATGCTTGCGTGCAGGTGCTGCATTTGCTGCGGCCGTCCTAGGAATAAATCCTGTGGACCAAAGACACCCTTCGAGGTAATATGCGGGATCAAAGGAATATGTTCCGGAGAAATTCCAGAAAATGTAGGGTCTAGACTCAAACGAATCCATATGAGGCAACTCGGACATGTTCCAGACTCGAACAAAAGTGTTTTGGGAAACTTTACCACGGTAGTGTCTGGATCAAAGACATACTGGGAAACTATACCACGGTAGTGTTAGACTCAAAAGCATATTCAAGGTCTAGCTATGAGTATCGCCCTGATACATTTGTGAGGCATTTTTGGGGCCTTTTTGAGACATTTTTTGGGACATTTCTGAGACATTTCTGAGGCATTTCTGAGACATTTTTGTGACATTTCATGGCACATTTTCTGTGACCTAGACCCAAAGACACTGAGATTTTTCTTGCGTACTTCTCTGAAACCCTGTGATTAAGTAATCTACAACATCAACAAAACATACATTCAGTATATCAGGATCGTATCATGGTATCAACAATTCTCAGAGCTTGGAAATTTGTTTGTTAAAAAATTTCATAATGTATTAATATGTGTAGTATATGACGATATGTGGGATACACGAAATATTAGGGAAGGGATATGAGTGCGCGAGCTCCTTATATATATCGCAGACTCCAGAATTGCAGCCATGCACAAACCCCACTTTTGGCTACCCCCACTTTTATAAGCCCCACTTTTTTGCCACCCATTTTTGCCACCCATTTTTGTATATATAAATAGGGCTGCCCTTCTCTTATTTTCGATCTCACTTTTTTTTATTCTATTGTTTTAGAATGAAGGGGAAGGTTCGTGGGGGTTCCTAACTCTGTTTCTACGCAAACGAACCATGGAGGTTTTTATTTGAGAAAGATATTTGAGGGTATATTTAAGGATATTTTAAGGGGAAACAGTGCCTGTTTAAGATTTAGCCTTCCTAGTTTAGTGTATTGGGATTGTAATAGTGAATTGGTCTCCTGTTACATCAACACTTTAGCTCGAGGGTTAGTGTTTCAGACATCGCGCTCTGGACTCATCCTGTACCATCGTCCTAGCTAAGGGTACAGAATTATATTAGTTGACCATGAGATGGTTACTGAATTAATGAGAACTTCAACTGTGTAATTAATTCAGATTATTGATTAAACGATGATTTGTATTTCTGGGTATGTTCTGAGATATTACGATATAATGCAAGGATACGGCAAAATTGCGAACTTTAACAGGAAAAAAACTAGTTCATGAAGGGTTTGATAAAGAACATAATGAAGTGACTACTACTTACAATCTACAAAGAAGTAACACTTGAAACATGAACCATAAAGATACTAGACTATCTTTTAGAATAGTGCCATTCGCCTACCGATGTGTTCGGTTTATCTACCAGTGGATTGGTCTATATAACACTGTATCTACTAGTATAATGATCTATCTACCAGTGCATCTACTAGTATAATGGTACGAGTCAATCGATTCTATAATCTATGTTCATGTATTGGTCTATTTTGCAGACTTGTTTTATATCTCTTGGATGTCTGGGCTCCAGTGTCATCATAGCAAACCATTGAATCGTCTCTGACTGAAACCCATTTTCCATGTTCATCTCAATCACTAAGGTCGCAGATAGTTGGCTCAAGATGTCCGAACTCCCCGAAATACGCCAGGAACAAGGACACCAACCGTGCCACATCATGAGACCCACCCGTTTCCCGGATCGAGTGCATCGATAACTGCGGGTTGCCCAAGTCCAATGTCCTCAAGCCGAGTTTGGCCGAAAGCATGGGTCCAATGGTGGACCCACATGGAGAGTCATTTCTCACTACAAACAACTGCAAGGGAACACGTGCACGTTCGGCCACAGCCTTGACCATCACAATGCCCTTAGAGTTGGTGGCATAGCGTTGGTTAGCGTTTACTTTGATCACAGGGCCCAGGTTGACGTGTGGCCGGTTGTTCTTCTCATAGAACCGTTCATAATTAGGGTGGATTCCATGAGCTTGGTCGGAGGAGAGCAAGAATGACTTACTGCAAAGACTCAAAAATGACTGTTCAAGTAAAGAGGGGTTGGAGGGGGCAAAAACGGCATTGATACGTTTCAAAACGTCGGGTAAAAACGACGAATCGGCACCCTGGGCCGAAACAGACCCGATTTCCTCATGGTCAAAAAGCGAAATCAAGCTCCACGTGTCTTGGGCCTTGAGTATGGCCTCAGACGCAGCATAGCACGACGTCAAGTTATCTTGGCGAGGAGCAAAGATGAACTCATCGTGGATACCCCCAAGAGTGGCATCCTGGTAGTCACATAAAAGCAACTCAAAGTCTTCGATTTGGGCCACGTCCACTTCCAATTCTTGTGCAATAAGCAGAATCAACGAGTCGTTATGACGAGCAACCACATGTTGAATAGCAGAAAACTCCGAGTCCGTCAACCGAAGATTAGGGTCACTGGCACAGCCTCCGGTTTCCTTGTTGTTTCCAACTCCGTCGCCCTTTTCCTTTTCCTTTGCCTCAAACTTCTCCTGGCCTGCGATCGGCACCATTTCGGTTTCCCGGTTAAACTCAAACTTCTGGTTGACCTCCCGGTTAAGGTGGATGGCTAAAGTGGGAATACGCATCAAAGGTTTCCGGATATGGACCAAGCGGGGCACGTAATTGCCGTTCTCCTTAACATAGACTCGACCTGCGATGCTCAAGTCACGGTCAAACCACGTATGGGCAATCAAGCCTCCATACTGCTCCACACCCACTTGAATGAAGCCCTCAGCAGTTTTTTTGGACACAGGCTTGAGTTTCAAGCACGGTGAGTCTGTGTGTGCGCCAACCATGGCAATGCCCGAGAAGTCTTCTTTAGCATATTTCTGGGGGTTTGCCGTGGTGAATGCAATGAGCGAGGAGCCGTTCCGGGTGACTAAGTATTTTCCCAGTGGACGGAGAACCCAATTCTGGCGTTCGCTCAAAACCTCAAAACCATTTGCCACGAGCTTGGCTTTGACGTTGGCCACAGCGTGGTATGGCGTGGGCGACCTTGTGATGTAGTCCACAAGACCATTAGCGTGTGCAACAGTGTCCTCGTCCATGTCAAAAACAATCAGTGTCAATGAGTATTAAAAACAATTCAATTCAGTGGAATCTATAAAAATTAATAGATTAATGGATTGTGGAATTGTGGAATTGTGTGGTTGTGGAATTGTGTGAGTGAGTGAGTGGAGAAGTCAGTGAAGTGAAGTCAAGAAGTGAAAAGTGAGTGAGAAAAGAGAAAGTGAGTGAGAAAAGAGAAGTGAGTGAGAAAAGAAAGTGAGTGAGAAAAGAAAGTGAGTGAGAAAAGAAAGTGAGTGAGAAAAGAAAGTGAGTGAGAAAAGAAAGTGAGTGAGAAAAGAGAAGTGAGTGAGAAAAGAGAAGTGAGTGAGAAAAGAGAAGTGAGTGAGTGAGTGAGTCAGCGAACAAAAAACAGAGTGAAAAAGTGGGCTGAGACTGAGACTGACTCAGAGAGAGAGAGAGAGAGAGAGCATATGACAAAGACTGTGCTTCTCCACCTACTACTTCTCCAAAGTATAGACTACCACTACTCACTACTCTTTCTACTACTCTACCGCTACTCTACTACTCGCTACTCTTTCTACTACCACTACTCTACTACCACCACTACTCTACTACTACCACTTCTCTACTACTACCACTACTCTACTACTCTACTACTACTCTTTCACATACTACTTACTGTAACATCCCGACTACCCAACATACTACTCCTTCGTTTCGTCAACTTACCCTGGTACATGATAACGTCTGGATGTTGACTGGGATGTTGACTGGGATGTTGACTGGGATGTTGACTGGGATGTTGACTGGGATGTTGACTGGGATGTTGACTGGGATGTTGGAGGACCTCTAACAAAGGTCCTAATCCTTAATGCACCAGTATCAGATGTTATTAGAGAGTCAATGTATTCGACAATTTCCCCTGACGCAATGTTGTTTATCTTTTACTTTTTTTTCCCGAACCAATACGTTTCGTAACTTCAAAGGGAGACATGAAATAAATCTCTACGGGAGAACACTTTAAGGTACTAGAAGAATGGTTTTTGCTCATGAAAGTTTGAAATCGGCCATAAAACCATTTTCACAAGTAAGTATGAATATTCAGAATTTTCTGATATTCCGAATTTTCTGATATTCCGAATTTTCTGATATTGAGAATTTTGTGATATTCAGAATTTTGTGATATTGAGAATTTTCTGATATTCAGAATTTTGTGATATTGAGAATTTTGTGATATTCCGAATTTTGTGATATTCCGAATTTTGTGATATTGAGAATTTTCTGATATTCAGAATTTTGTGATATTCCGAATTTTGTGATATTCCGAATTTTGTGATATTCAAAACCTTGAAATTATTTCCCAAATTCTATTTTGAAGGGTTCTTACCCTTATTTTAATCTCCTAAGACTAAATACTCATCCACAATACTAAAGACATCGTGGTACAGTCTCTTATCAGTAGTCATTTCCATGGATCTGTCATATCTCTAAGGTTTAAGGTTTATGGCTTACATTTTCATATACCTGGACATATAGAAGTTTATATTACTACTATTACTACTACTCTACTCAAGTACTGACTACACTACTGACTACTGACTACACTACTGACTACTGACTACACTACTGACTACTGACTACACTACTGACTACTGACT